>JAADXH010000073.1:0-47378 GCA_023337595.1 Globisporangium camurandrum
GAATTCTGAAGTAATGAAAAGTGCTCTAGAATGCTCAGATTGACAGAAACCACATATCTAAACAGCATCAATCAAATCGCAGCCGTTCAAAAGTTACTTATTAAAACGTGGGTGGTTTTAAGTTTATGACCGGGGGTGTAGGCCACACTGAAGTTTCCGAATCACTCTGTGCAATCACGTTTTATCTGCACGAAATGACGCCAATCTAATCTGTTTCTACTCCAAAAATAATCGCCCTGATCCAATTGCATGACGTCATCAACCAATGCACACGTCAAAGCAGAATAGCAGTGCATCACGCTGGAGCGTTTGATGACTTGGTCTGCGACAGCTGTAGACAACACAGTGCTGCGGCCGATGACAGCTTGTTCGCGTGAGAGGATCAAAGCCGTGTCGGCTTGTCGGGACGCGAAGACTGGATTTCTCGAGACCATCTCGCGCTCGTTCAAGGAGAGTCGTAGTCGACGCATAAAGAAGAACGCAGTGCTTCCCGTGTGTTTACAAGCATCAATCTCTCCGACATCGGCACCACCACCAGCGTCACCGACTCGACAAGTAATCTCATCTGCACTACCAATCGAAGCTGAAAGCGATGTCGCACAGCCTGAGTTTGCGCGTCCACTGCCACCTGGGAGCTCCTGCACGTTCAAAATCGAAGTCTTGCACGCACTTGACTTGCGCAACCCATGTTTGACCAAAAGCAAGAGCCATGAGTTTATTCCAGCCGCAACGATCGTGCTAGCTTCGAGTAACCACAGCGGCCGGCAGCACAAATCCACGAAAGCTGTTCGGCATGCGCGGAACCACTCATTATGGCGAGCGAACGAGAGTGTACTCGAGCACAGCATCGCGCATCCGCTATCACCACCATCGCTACCCTCGCTACAACAACAGGTTACAGCAGTAGCAACAGTAACACAGACAAATCGACCCAACGAGTCGAAACCTGCAAGCGCATCTTCGTTCTTCGCTGTCACGGTCGTAGTATCAGCGACTTGTTCGCACGACGGCCGCGACGCGACAGAGCAGCGCGTTGGCGAAACTGATGAGCTGCACTTTCCATTCAAGCCCGAAAGCTACGAGGTCGCACAGTTCTTCCCAGTGTCTCAACGACTTGGCGCAAACAGCGCGCTTGGTCCATTTGTAGTCGGAAAGATCAAGCTGCGCGTACGCTTTGACGTGACACGAGCAATCGACGTCGTCGATGCACCGACAGTAACTCGCTCGAGCACGTTGAGCGGTAGCAGCAACAGCGGCGATGGTGGTGTTCGGCTGTTGCCTGTAAACTTTGCCGATGCGCTGAGCGCAAAGCGCAAGCAGCTCAAAGCGACTGTCGCTCCGGACGCCACAGACGAGCGACGCATTGCAGACGACAGCGTGGTGCATCGAAGCCGTGCAACGCCCGACTTTGACGCTGCTGCGTCCGAGCGCATGTTGCGCGAGATCACTTGCGATCCAGCCCTCCAGCTGTTCACGCCCGACGACGTGCAGGTGTTCGACCGCGTCGGCGAAGGCGTCCACTCGAGCGTCCGTCAAGGCCGCCTCGTGCGCGCAATTGGTGATCATCTTACTGGCGGTCGTGACGTTGCAATCAAGGAGTTCCGATACACGCATGCGTTCCCACCGCCCAACGTGCTCGCAACGTTCCGGCGCGAGTACGAGCTGCTGGAGCGCTGCACGCGTGACGGTGCGTGCCACATCGTACAATACGTGGGCGTCCTGCTCACGCCGCGGCCGGCGATCGTGACGGAGTACTTCCCAAGCGGAAGGTACGTAATACTGTAGATGGATTTGTAGTGCATCGAGTCAAGAGCCTCCGACTGACGCTACTGTGCGGTGCATTTCCTATTCAGCTTGGCGCACTGCATGACACATGACTTGACGTGGCGCACCGTGACGCTGCTGCAGGTACGTTTTGCAGTTGCTTGTGATAGACGTGCGTCTGCATAGGCATCGCTCCAACGGACACTGACGCGTGTAAGTCGATGCTGATGCATCACTAGCGCGTGCGGATCGCGACGCAAGTTGCAGAAGCACTGAGTTGGCTCCACGCACACGACATTGTCCATCGTGACGTCAAGAGCCACAACATCTTGCTCGATCGACTCGATTGCGCAGTGCCAGTCGCAAAGGTACAGTTTGTCGTTTGTAATGGCGTCGAGCATTGCGCAACACGAAGCACTCACGTCGCTATTACCACTACTGTCGCTGCGACAGATCTGCGATGTGGGCAGCGCAGTCGCGCATCGTGCGCTCGAGCCACTGCTGACGGATGAAGTTGGGTCGTCTGGGTACACGGCTCCTGAGATCTTCACAGGGGATGGCTACGCACACAAAGTCGACGTCTGGAGCTTTGCAATCGTGCTGTGGGAGTTGGTGCTGCAGTCGCCACTTGCAAGCGACAGTAACGACATGGACAGCAATACGAGGAGTGAGAATCCGTTCGTTGGACTTGCAGGTGACACTTGTGCTGCGCTCGCTCGCACGGGGACGCGACCATCATGTCGCGCGACAAGCGATCCGCATCGACTGCAATTGAGTGCGCTCGTCCATCAGTGCTGGCGCTTTGAGCCAGATGCGCGTCCAGACATGGCCCACGTCGTAGCCGAACTTGCAGCGATCGCAGACGCTCTCGAGTCAAGCACAAATGAGCTAGTAGGGAAATAATCACACCAATCAAACAAGCAGCAAGTGGGTTCTAAAGTGTCGTCTTCATTATCTCTTGTTTGTCTATCGGACAATACTGCTGGCGGATCCGTACTCGCCTACTACGTAGTACTTGCTTGCAGCAGCACCACTTGCTCTTTGCTTGTTGATGTGCTTGCTCATGCGCTTGCTCTACCAAAACAGGTTGTCGACCGGCACGTCGTCGTCGGCTTTGCGACGGAAGACCGCAACGTACTTCTTGCCGCCACCGCGCGCGACTTTCTTTCCTTCTTCGGTCTCTCCCGTCATGGCTTTCACGCACCGGTCTGCGTTCTGCGTCGTCGTAGGTGCATTGGATACAAAATACCGCACACGTCAGTATTGAACCGCTCAGCTGATGCTCCATCCACTCGACATCCACGAGCACACACACGTACCAGCTCGTTCGCGTTGTCAATGCGCGTAAAGCACGGGTGGCTCGACGCTTTCTCGACGTGCCAGTTGTGCAGCTCTTCGACGTCCGTGATCGTGTACAAAATCCCACCTGGTGCGAGCAAGTACGCGTACTCGGCCAGCAGTGCCGTGCTAAGATAGGAGAGCATTTGGGAAAGTGAGCAAGATGAGAGCGAAAGAGAGCCACTCAACAGCAAACACGCACCTGACGATCCGGCGACGGTGGTTGCGCTGCTTGAATTGCGGGTCTGGGAAGCAAAAGAACAGCTTCGTGAGCTGGCCTTTCGCAAAATAGTGCGGCAAGTACCGCATCGCATTCGTGCGCAGTGCCGACACGTTCTGGTACTAAATATGTCAAACGCATCGAGACGTCCATACAAACGCATAGATAGAGGGGCACAACGACACGACGTGGTCAGTATGTGTTGCTGCGTGTCACGTACACACACGTGCCACCTACAAGACAGCAAGAAGACAGACGTACTTGACCAGCGTGTTCTGCACGCAAGGCTTCGATGCGTAAGCGCACATATTCCGTCACTTTTGGGCGGATCTCGAGCGCAAGTGTGAGCTTGTCAGGGAACAGCACACTGAGAGCGACTGCAATGATGCAATCGAGTGCAAGAGAGCATGTATGTAAGTATGTATGCACGTCAGTGCTGAGACCGGTAGTATAGCAGCAGCGTCATTGGACGATGGAGCAGTGATGATCGAGCGACAAATCGTACCCGTGAGGCCGCCAAAGCCACAACCGACATCAAGAAAGTCCACGTGTCTGCATTGCGCATTGCACACGAAGTCGTCAGTGTTAACAGCAAGCAAGAAAACAAGTTAACCAAACAGACAAAACATGTATGCAGGCGAATACGCACGGCGACTCGATGTTCGGAAAGTGCACCGACCAGTCGACTTCTTGCGGGTTGCGTGGGCTGTATTTGCAGCACATAGTAGCAGAGGAGTGTAACGTTAGCTCAGTGATGTAGTAGGTAATTCAATGCGAAGCACACGAACGCCAATCGCGCTTGCAAGTCGCATTACACGCACAGCAACCTCAAACACAACGAACGACGTACTATTCGAACGAGTCGTTGTGCGACAGCGGATTGCAGTGCGCGCGCGAGCGGAAGAACTTTTTCTGCGGCGCCTTGATCGTCTGCGCGTCGTCGGTCGCGGGGACGGCAGCAGCAGCAGCAGCAGGAGCAGGAGCAGGAGCGGTGCCAGTGATCATGATGCTGGTCGTTGTGATGGTTGGCGTGAGTGTGAATGGCTTGAGTTGTGAACTGAGTGGTGCTATAATAAATATATTTCTGGCAAAACAATTTGTCAATTGCGTAAGCCAGTACACTCACAAAAATTGCTCGACTTCGATGGAGACTTGGAGCATCAACGGCAGCAGCGTGCAACGACGTACGCTACGCAGCACCTCGTTAGCAGTAGAAGTCGCAGCAGTAGCAATCGCAGACGATGAGCTGCGCACTGGACGCTGCCAGGACTGCGACGAAGACACACAGGTGCTCGACCGCGTATTGAGGCAGCACTTTGACTTGCGCGTGTGCCTCGCGTGCAAACAGGACGGCAATTTGCGCGACGGCGCGTACGAGCTGATCGCCAAGAGCCGCGCCAAGAGCGAGTTTGCACTGCCGGACTCGTTCTTCCACGGCCTCCCGCACGTGAGCAAGCCGAATCCGCGCCACGAGAGTTTTGCACCGCTCAAGCTCTACCTCAAGCAGACGATTGCGCGCGAAGCACGTCGGCTGTACGACAGCCAGGACGGACTCGAGAAAGAGCTCGAAGCACGACGAGTGCGTACGTACGCAAGTGCCGCTAAGCGCACAAAGCACTTGCTCAAGCGCACACACGTGCTACAGGCGCTCGACAGCGACAACGATGGTGTCAGCAGCAGCAGCCGAACGAGCAAGCGACAGCAGCTCGAGGCAAATCGAGACGAACCACAGTCATCTATGCTATCCTCACCCACCAAACGAGCAAACGCGTCTGCGCAGCAGCCGTCATCACAGAAGCTGCCGCCAAAAGCAAAGCCAGCGTACGTGCCTGTCGCCGACCGCGACCACAAACATTCGTTCAGTGCGGAGACGCACGACAAAGCAACAAACGCATGGTTCAAAACATGCAAGTGTGGCATGAAAGTCGAGGTCGAGAAGTGGTGACAAGACAAGCAATTGCACATGATAACAAACAAAAAGACAAACACTCTTGTCGAATAATTTTGATGATAATAAAGCAGCATAAAGTACAACTATATAAAACCAAACGAATAGCAACGAGCCACTTGCTACATCTTCACTCAAACATGTGCTCGTAGCACGTCGTCATGTACTCGGCCAATGAATTCGCCATCCGCAGACTCGTGTCTTTCAGTGGTTGACTCACGAGCGCCAGTGGATTTGTTGTTGCTACTGCGTGTCGTCGTGGCGCTGTCGTTGGATCAAACACATCGACGTTCTCAATCCCCACTACGTTCACATAGCTGATGCAACAGTAATATTTCGGCAACCGGTCAGCAGGCGTCTGCTGAAGCCACGGCGGGAGCTCAAACGTCTGCGCTTGGTGTCGCCCCATCAACTTGATGCGCATCACGACTGTATCGCCACGACCTACGACGACCTTGCGTGGCAATACAAAGCGCTGGAGCGCCATCGCATTCACGACGGCAAACGTCGGCGACGTGTAGAACGGCACCGTTCCCTCCATTTTGTCATTCGCATTCGCAGCAGGTGGGCATGCAGTCGTCGAAATGTGGTCGTAAAACTCAAATGCGACGTACTGCGGCGCGTACGTCGGACTCTCTGGGTGCCAAAACACGCGATACGGCAACAGCTCCACGACGCTCGCAACGCACGCATCGACAAGCAAGTAGTCGATATAATCGACTGCATGTTGGTCCGACGACGCAGAACTAGAGAGAGAGAGAGAGAGTCAGTCGACATGTCGTTTGTAGGTTCACAAGATACAAACAAAAGACGCACCTGCTCCAGTAGCATGAGTTGCCCGTCGAGCACCCACACGTGTGCTGCAAGCGCTCGCCAAGCGTCAGGCCGTAGTGCAGCGCCGTCGTGCTGTCGCTCGCAGTCAATTGCTGCGGCGTCGGGCCCGTCAAGTGCGGCTCGAGTGTGCGCCAGCACTGTGACAGCGTCAGCGTATTTGCCGGCGTCTCGCTCGATCGGTCGGCCGACGAGAACTGCACGACGTCGCGCAAGAGCTTCGTGTGCGTGTCGACTGCGCGGCGCGTGACGCACGTCAGCGCTTTCCATACAACAGGCGCGTTGGTGTTGTGGCTGTGGGGGCGTGTAATTGCTGCTGCGTTTGCTGTCGTGTCGAGACACACGAGCTGCTGCGAACCGATCTGGTGCCATAGTGCTGTGTCGACGCATCCATACAAGCGTAGTAGACAGTCAGTACGTGTGGATAGAGAGCGAAGCATGACAAATGGCAGTTGGCAAACGCACTGGAGCGTGCGACAATGTCCCGCAAGCCGGTCGCCGTCTGTTCGACTGCGTGGAGCGTCGCGTGGTCGACGAACGCACAGACGAGCTCGAGCACGACTGCAGGCAGGTCGGTGACGCTGAGAGCAAGTTGTGCGTCGTCGGCGAGGGTGCTGCTATCGTCTGTAATGTCCATCTTTGTGGCAGTTGTTGTTGTGGTTGTCATGGTAGTAGTAAACGAGGACAGCGCGAACGGCAGTGGCGCGACCGTTGCAGACGCTGCGGCCGAGAGCATGCTCTTGAGTGCACTCGCAGTCGCGGTCGCGCCGTCGTGCTGGAGCACGCTCGTATCGAGGAGCGGCGCCATGTCTGTTGTTGTTGTTGTTGTAAGTCTTGTCGTTGTCGTTGATCGTCTGAGAATGCCTTGCGAAAGGCTGAAGCGAATTTGGAAATGAGTCAAACGAAAAAACTTGGAAGCAACGTTTGGTCGTTCTTCAACTTGGTGGATTCTGCGCTTCGCTAAGTACGAATCCGCACTTTCGCACTGTTTTGGATAGTCGGACGGTCGGATCACCAGAATCCCCCTCCCAAAAAGGATGCAAGCGTCATGACGCTCGCGACATGCAAGCAGAGGTTGTCGAGACGCCAAGACGGACAACGCACACAGCAACAAGTAGGCACTGCGAGCTCGGCGTACACCGGCAATCGCCTCGATATATGTTGTAGATCATTCCGATCCAAAACAATGGTGCCATGATGGCTGCAGACGAAAACACCCACGAACAGGCCATGCGTGGTGTCACAAGCTTCACAATCATCCGACGTAACAAAGACAGAGGTTCATCCGCGGCTGCATCGTATCCAGTTCGCACTCTTGGTAAGTCATGGATCACATCACGACTTGTTGCGACAATACAAAACAAAACTTTTGTGCATGCTCGGCGCGTGGCTGCTGACGACTTACCTCTCTGCCCTTTCACAACTGGCATCTGTACCGCCACACTACCAACGATTTCACGAACACAACTTATCTACACTAACTACACGCTCGTATCAGCATATTGCGATGGCGACATCGAGCTGCTGTTCGTGTCTGTATCTTTATCATCTTTTCCCATCGCGTGCTGCTGCTGCTGCAGTTTGTTGTTGTCCGTCGTTGTTCCTGTCGTTTTGACTGCGTGGTACTCGTGCTGGTTGTTCTTCGTACTGACGTTGATCAGTACAAAGCCCGAGAGCACGAGCGCAGACGCCAAGAGCGTCACGGGCGTCGGTGCGCTCTGGTGGAACACGTAGTCCGCTAAGATCGCGAGTGGGACCGTGAGCGACAACCCGACCGTTGCGACCGTTGGGGACGTGAGCAGCACGGCGCGAGCCCAGAGGTAGTCGGACAAAACGTTGTCGAACAGGCCTTTGATTCCGATCAGACCGAGGATCTCAACCGTCAAGCCACCAAGGGACTCGATCCCCGTATAGTGGAACGCAACAACGAATGGCAGCAGACAGACAAAGTTGATGACACCGATGAACCCAAAGAATAGTGAGATGCTCACGCTCTCTTCGCTCGGCACGAGGCGTCGGATCGCCGTCGTATACAAGCCGTACATGAACGCTGCAAAGAGCGCCACGAGGTCGCCGACGACGTGATCGCTTGCGCTGTCCGAGCCGCCAGTCGAGTCGTTGAAGATCGTCGAGATGTTGCCAGCCATGCAGAGCACGACGCCGACGACTTTGAGCCACTTGAACGGCTCACGGAGCACCAAGACGCTGAGGAGGAACGTAAACACGGTCGACGTCGAACTCACGATCGTGCTGCTCGTGACGCTCGTCATGTTCAAGCTCTGGTTGTATGTGAAATTCGCAAGGAACCAGAGTGGCGAGATCACTGCGCTGATGTAAAAGATCTGTCGGTACGACGCTTGCGCACCCGTGCGCTTGAGCAGCTCGTGGTGGCTCAGCTTCCCGGTCGTCGCGCGACCTTGGAACCACGCTTTGACGCGCGGCCACACGATCTGCGACGCGTACCAGAGCGGCAAGTTCACGGAGAACAGCGTGATGCCGACGTACGTGAGGAAGAACGGACCGTTGAAGCTCAGGTTGTGGAAGATGTACTGCACGAGCACGGACGCAAACGTCCAGATCAGCGCAACGACGACCAAGAAGAACACGCCGAGCATCCACTCCCACGTCGCGTGGTTGTGTAGTTTGTTGTTGCTGCTGCTGTTGCCAGTGTCGGTGCCGTGAAGCGACGCAGCGACGAGCACGGATCGCTCGGTTGCATCGTTGATGCCGATGCTTGTGGTGCCATTAACACCGTGGTTGTTGCGTGACCCACCCATTGTGCTTGGTGTACTTCCGCTGTCGCTGATGCCACTCGCTGCCACGGTTGCTCCTCGTCGACGTGTGGTTGCGCGTTGCTGACTGCGGTCACACTCCAGTTGCTTGTCGGCAATGTCGTTGATGAGCTCAACTTGCTCGTTGAGCATCGACTTCGCCGGCTGCTGGTTGTCGTGATCCATTATATCACACATCAACAAACGAGTTGGACACAACACGCGGTACCATTCTGCCAATCACAACAACGAATCCATTGGTGTCAAATTCGATCAAGAGTGAAGGTTACAAAATATTTCATAATGTATTTTAGCAACTATTATATATAGCAATAAAGAAGTAAGGGTTTCCAAGTGTGTGGTTCACAAGATGCTCGCCTGCTATTCGCCACTGTACCTCTCATTCGCGAGAATGTAGATATTATCCAAATATGCATATATGAATATATCAATTACAGTTGGTCGTCTATTGAAAAGAAAGATGACAGATAGATTTAGTGATTTATATACTGAAGTTGCAATTACTAATATACCAGCTACTCTTGGGTGCAGGTTTAGCAAGTATAACATACGCAACTTGAGCATAGCACGGTATCAAACGATATATATAGTATATTGCATAAGTAGTTCTCGTCCTTGCTAAATTGGTAGCAGAGACACGAAATCTGAAGTATATGCATTATACTTCTACAATTCTATCGTGGTTGTTTAGTGCTAACCGTATATATTACGCATGACCATTTCAACTTCATAAAACAAATGGCAAGATATTTATAGGTACCAACGTAAATATGCTCGATAAAAAATTATACAAAAGGGCTGAAATATACAATAGGAAACCCAGATACATACCTTATGACCTAATACTACAGGTGAAATTTCGTTTCGTACTTCTGGCCTTACAAATAGAGCCCAAGATAAAGGAGAGCACAATCAAAAATCCGATCATTCTAATGGCACGAAAAAGACACAAAAAACGTCCACAAAACCCGCGATTGACGAGACTAAGTATATCTCTACTAAGATTTGACGTTGTTGAGTTCCCTTTTTGAACGAGCTCTGATATCAGTGATAAATTACCGCAGCCAAATAAAATCGTCTCGGAGGTACGCATACAACGCTCTACATCCTTTTTGAAACGGAGATACATAACAACTATGCACGATGTACCGCCACTCGTACGCTCGCTATGCACCTCTTTTGCTGTAATTCTCTTTTTCGTATATTCTTCTTCTTCAGTTTGCAGTTTTAATATTACCACGGGAGCGTTAGATGTTACAGCAAACTATGTAAAGTATGAATTGCTTGTCATTGTATCTGTATACGACTTGGTTAATATATGCGTAAGAGAGATCATTTCTGTTCTGTGTTCCGTATAAATATGACCAGGGCATTCGATGAGATTCATACACTATAATTAATTGGCAAAACTCTGGTAGACAAAAAATTTATTGGTTGATCGCAAAAACATGTCAAACACGCTGTTATTCAGAAAATGCGTGTCAGCAATCGAAAATGTTTTAATCGATTTGTCTGCATCACCCTAACAAATAACGTGTAACCTGACTCGAAAACAATATATTTTGACCGGAATTGTTTTAAAGCCCTTCACAACACACACCCGTTTTGCTGATCTTGTGGTTTGTTGATTGTCATAAAAATGACTAGTAATCAGATAATTGTAAGCAACAAACCATTGGCTTTCTTGTGGTGTTTTTTAGTCTTTTGGCTCGTTTTAGATCTCAAAAATAATCGTTTTGCTTCCATGTCGGATTCACACAGAGCAAAGAAGTATCATGTAATTACCAGTTGGTCAATACTCTTGCGAACAGGTTTAGCGAGTATATAGTACCCAACATATGCATGAAACGGTATCAAAAATATGTGATATATAGAATAAACACTTCATTTCGTCTTGCATGAAGTGAAACGCTGATGTTGTATTTTACACTAAGGTGTCGAATATGTGATCCGTTCAATTAATCGATTTAGTTTGTGAAAGTCTTACACCGTATTTTTCATTCAACAGATAAAGATTCGTTGCAATAGATACTTTAGTATTACTGAAAAATAACACATGTTTTCTCTTCGTTAGCTACAAAATGCAATGCTAATTTAAAAATTTCACTTCTTCGCAATAAATGTATGCATCTTACGATTTCAAATGCACATGCTTATAATAGTTAGAAGTGTTACATGTAATATAATGAACAATAGTCATTATTCGATCACATCGTGCTTTATGCGGTCTTTCTACTTACGTAATGTCGTCGATATTCAGTGTGGATACATAACATTTTTCATTATCCATACAAGCTATTTACCTTTCAAGTCTTCAGCTTTAGTAAGACGAAATGCTTTCAAGACACGATATATTAGGCACTTAAGTGTCAAATTTGTTTCGCATTATTAGAACAGAACAGTATAGCAGTACTGCGACGGTCTATACGAAGCTAACATTCTAAGTATGTATATATTTATCAATATATTGTATTGTCTGTTTAGGTTTATGTCAAAAGCATTTTCACATAAAGCATGAACTATACACCAAGCAAAATTGATCATGTTTAACTGCACTCTTGTGATATATATATCTTATGAAGCTGAAATTGTTGTACATCACGACGCTAATACAGGTGGTCAAATCGTTTATAAAGAGATCATTTAAATCATTTGTGTTTTTACATTATAAAAACTATCTTGATTCGAAATTCTTATGTTGATACGGAATATAAATAGTTGATGCCAAAACATCTACTTGTATACAATGAAAAACAGCGCAATTATTGTTGCACACGGAGAGACTAAAAATGGAGACATTTTTCTAAATTATTCTTTTTTGTATCATGTAAGGGTCGGTTTCGATTTTGATGAAGGGTCCGGTTTAAATACAGAGTGCTGCGTGCGCAAAGAAACAGTTTGAACTGTTTTACAGCGCGCCGATTGTAATAGTTATAGGGTAGATATTGTGGTGTATTAATAAGGTAGTCACACTATACGTGCGATTGCTTAATTTATGTTAAATTGCGTGGTAATTAATGCTTCCAGCAGATATGTGACCTATAGCTACGCACAGAACACGACATACAGGGGACGCGTGCATATCTTTTGGTATACTTGCGGCATTTGATGAAACGCATTTAATTAGCTGTTTATATATCATATATGTACTAACTTTTCATTATTGTCCCATTTTTATAAAAATGTTGTTTGTGTTTCTACGCGCCCAATTTGCAATGGTGTCGGCGGCTCTGTGTGAGAATACATCGACTGTGCAACTAATAAAACTTTCTAGTTTACAATACTCGTAAATATTTAGATATATCTGATCCCGCTGAGTGTTGGAGTGACATTAAATCCCTGAGTTTGAGTGCGAATAATTAATACAATCGATAACAAGTAGCAAAATACACATTGCTTTAGCCAATTAGCATGGCCGCAACAAGAGGCGTAATCTTGACGTCCAGATATTGGCTGTTTGGTTATCTGTTACGTGGAGTAACGAAGCACAAATGCTATCCTCCGTAAATGACATTCTTCAGGTTTGTCTTTCGAGTTCTTGTGGGTAAAACGTAGTTGGACTAAATTCAAGTATATTCACTCACCTTTATACTATCGTTGGTATTATAGTGTGTCGTATATACGATTGTTATATATACTTAACACCTCATAATAGAGATGGGGAAAAGTTACCGATCATACATAACTTTCGTGTTACATAATTATTATCTCTGAAAAAGATAGGGCACACCTTAAGAACCTTCGAGAACACGGTATATTTGCTTGCACGATACGCACTGCGAGTGATGAGCAATGATTTATTATTGAGAATGCGACCATTGTTGGAGATAAAACAGTTTCATTGACGACAGCACAATATTTAAACATTTAGGAAGTATATCTATAAAAGATTGACTCGATGGGTTACAAGGCAGAAAACGTGATAGACTGTATAAATTGAAGCGCACATATTCGTATATACATGTATGCACAAGGGGTTGCTTTTGCACATCGATTTGCTGCTACGAGCGACACAATACGGTAGATTATTACTGGTAGATATGGCTGCGAAATGTACAAACTATTTGACTGTGCAATTATTCACGAAATGACTTCAACATAAATATGTATAGGGTATAGGTACAGTAATATATTATCCGGACTTCGTGGGTGATATACCGTGAAGTTACTGCTGTATTAAATACTACTGGCCCATTACCGTTGTTCTACATTCTTTACATACTGAATCAGCTGTACAGTTATTTAGATTACTATACATTATACATAGCACAACTTACGCTTTGTGCACCTAACGAGCCATGGTATGATACTCTAACGTTTGTCAAAAGGAAAAATTCATACGTTTCGATATATTCGCTATATCACGGCATACAATGTGGCAATTGTAGCGCACGTTTACGGTGACAAATAGTACGCCGATTTAGAATCACTTTTCTGCTGTAGTGAACCGAACGTTAAATATGTAGCGGTGTTGTTTTTGAAATCGCTCAGGAACATGATATCTAACATATAAACAGATAGACATCGCTTAAGCTTGACCAACGATAGTCTTTCACGCGCCGGCTTGTAGCGTGTACGAAGCCTGGAACGTTGGATTTATGGTTTCATAGCTCCCCGACACGTCATCATTCAGATTACAAATATATTGTCCTTGCTGAAAGAATTACAGTTAGAACAGCTAATCATTAGACCTACGTTAACTTTAGATGATTGATAATACTCAAAGTATATAGGTAGTGTTTTATGGAAAGTGTGTAGTACTTTGGCTTGCAAGTATATACAAATGGTCGTTGTTGCACCGCTATGAAACAAATATGATTTATAGCTTTTGCAGGTGAAAAAGGCTAAAACAATGCTTTACCTTGATTTTGTCAACCAAATGTGCGGCCTTCATATTTTGGTGACACGTGACTCGAGCGTCAATTGCAATGTACAAAGAAACCAAATATAGTTGATTGCATTGCAAAAATGTTAACTTAATAAGCTGCTGCTGTTTCTGTCAAAAACGGTACACATTTTGGAATAGGAACGGACAGATGATTATTAATTAGCCTTTTTAACGTTTTGTGTGGTTTATTACAGCATATCAGCGTGGATGATAAAATTATCTGGAGAACAAACAATGCAATAGTATCTTTTTATAAGTGGTGCTAATCACTTTTAACATTCAAACGTACTGTACGCCATTGCAAAATTGTAGCGATACACATAACGAAAACCAATTCGACTCCAAATGGGCTCTCAGCCGCCATTAATTTAATATCTGTAGCATCAATTACAAACCGCAAGTCCGTTTTCGCCATAAAAGACGAATAAACAACGGTTGTATCCGCTTTCGTGTAAAATCTTTCTTAGCGAACTCATCAATGCACAATAGTACCACTTACTTTGTGTTTTACTTCTGAAATGTGTGTAAGCATATAAGCGTAATTTGAAAGGAGTTTATAATTAGCACAATGTAGTTTGCAAGTCGTTAACACACTAAAAAGGTTTTTATGAATACTGGAGTAATTTATGAGCTTGTATATTACATTGCCTTTGCCCAGCTCGTGAATTTCTATGATTTCGGATAGTAAAACAAGTTTATTCATTTATACACCGGTATCGCGTCAACGCCAACTTTAATCATATGTTTGAGCTTTAGCAACGCGTATTTACGCGGACAATATCATTTTTAGTCCTAAACATAGCTGCTCGTGATATGAGCCAAGCTTGAAATAATTTACGTCGTAAAGTCTAACAATCGCAAAAAACAAAATTCGAGCATCTGTACAGCTAGGCAGCGCTTAAGCATGACTGACGGAAATTTTTTATTGAAGCGATTTCTAGAATGTTCAAAACACAGGAGGGTAGATAGGTAGTGTGATAGTTTCCAAACCTTCATGGTCACCATTTATACAACGAAACGAATGACAAAACCAATGTAATCATAGGAGAAATATGAGATAAATGAACAGACAAACGCGGAAGTTAGAGCATTGACAATGCTCGGAATATTTATTGACATCCTATGAACAACGTTTACTAATATAGATTACAGAGTATATCAGACTCTCACATTTTTGACGATAAACAGAAAGTCTGGTTTACTTTATTTTTGTTGTTGACGAAACAGGTTGCTAAAATATACGCATACTTAGGATTTAGATAATCGTTATAATCTTCGTAGTACTTCTCAGTACCACTAGACAATCGACCATTAGCTTTATCGTTTTGCAGTTGATGCTTCATCACCCAATGATATTTGCTCATTTCAATATTTATAGCCAATGATTGCTTCATTCTTGTTACCCATCATTTTCATTGGGTGAGTTGGCGCAAAAGCAGCGAAATACCTTAGCGTCATAATAGACCGTGTCTTTATCGTTTCTTCGTTGAATTGACTTGAATTTAGCCAGTCAAAAGAATGAAGAACGCGCTTTACAACCATACAAATTCCAAATGGCTTGGACAAAAATTACCTTCTCACCGTACTATTGACTTTGGACGTCCAAAAAGGGCTCACACATAAATCTATTCGACACGCATATGCAACAATCAGCACGCGACAAAGATACTAGTACGTAGAGCTTTTGCACCGGTTGATTCGAGCCATTGATTTTGAAAAACAAGGTATTTGAGACAACACAATGTCCAAAAATCTGAATGGTCGATTGTTTAGTGGTACTGAGTAGTATTGTGCTGTACGGCCCGATCACGTGTATGACATCTTTAGAGTATCATAATTAGTTGGCTTCCCGGCAATTATGTCAGTATCTAACGCCACCGATCCAGTCGAACGCCATATCCATTTAGAGTTTGCTTCTCAATGTTATCGTTTACATAAGCCACTATATCAGCACTATACTGCGGTACTTTTACCTTACATTTACGTATTGACCGCAACTTTAGAAATAACCCTGCCATCACATTTGCCTACACCACTCATGATGCGAACCTGCACGTAAATATACCGCTGATTTATAGGAATAATCTCGAGCTTTATGATATAAAATTACTATCTGGAACTCCCTTTCGGCAAACTTGTTACTCACCAGTTATTGTTTTGCCGGAAATGCGCGATAGTGAACTATTGTTCTACGTACTGTAGTACTTTAGTATTGACAAAGTCCCATATTCTACACGCTTTTACATACATACGTAGCTGTACATGTAAGTAGGATATCTAAACCATACAAAGTAATGACGATAAATACTCGGTCAACAATATGTATAACCTTCATATTTGTGTGTTGTATTGCCAGATCGAGTCTGTAGCATCAAAAAGAAATACATGTATAGTTCGTTGGCTTGATAACATGGTCATAATAAATCGCCTCTTAATCTTTTATTCAGCAAATACATTCAGGTTCGTTTCTCAACGTTATTGTTTAACTAAGCCGCTATTGCAGATTGTTGCACCTATGTCGCTCATGGTACGAGCCTAGACGCAAACCTTTATCGCTTACATATTTGGTTATTATCTCATTACAACTCTGACACTCACTTTCGGCGAAATACCGCTCTTCATTCGTGTTGACCGAAAATCTCCGGTAGCGTAATAATCTACTCTGTTAAAAACAGAGTATAGGACAACTACTTTGTCAATGGCGATGTTTCGGTCTCGCCCATGTCGATGTGCCATTGTGTCGGTATGTGTGTAGAGTGTGTGTGGGAACCGCAGCGTCGTGCTATGGCGACTACTGCTGCTGTACGTGGAGTGCAGTCGTGGCGGTGCTGAGAGTATTTCGTAATGGCGTCTGTAGGGTGTTCCGAGCCCATCGCGCGCAATCAAGTCGCTGTGGCTTGTCCCTTGTGAACATGTAAACGTAAGTCATTTGAGACTTTAGTTTTTTCACTATCGCGAGCATTCGTAAACGCCTATTGAGGAGCCGTTGGCTGGTGACAAAATTGTAACTCAAGTTCGGGACAGCATGTTCTCGATCTCAACTCAGTGGATGACTCTGCAACGTCCATCCCATATTCCGATCATGAAAATCAGCGAGTGAGAAAACGTGCAACGACGTAAGTTGCATTGACGCAGCTGCATTGCAACGAGCACAGTGATCGAACAACGACGCTATAGCAACCGGCACTCTCACTCTTGCTGTAAATCGACGTGCGCCTGCACGCGTCGCATCTACACACGGTATAACACTGACAGCGTCGCCAAGTGCCATGGCGTCGTGCTCCGCAGCAAGCTCGACCGCATCGACATCATCCAGTAGCATGCCGCGGTCGGCGTCGCTCGCACTCACTGGCGTCGGTGAAATGGCCGGGATCCTCCGCGTCGACGTCGTGAGCGCGCAGAACCTCGCACCTGCAGTCTTTGGCAGTCTGCTCAAGTGGACGTCAAACTACTCGAATCCGTACGCGGTCGTGTCGCTCGCGAGCCAGCAGTTCGTGACGACGTCGCAAGCGCAGACGCTAAATCCGACGTGGAAAGAGCTCGGGGAGCTCCACGTCCCGCTGCCATCCGAGCAAGAGGTCGTCCAGACCGTCGGCCTCATTGGCGGCGGCGCCAGCACGAAGAAGCTCAGCGCCGACGCGTACGCACTCGCAGCTCAAAAGCTCGGCGGGAGCAGCAGCGCAAACTCGAAAGGAAAGCTCTCGAGTGCCGCGAGTCGCGTCTTTCGCGCGTGTTCGCCAGAGCTCGTCGTGCAAGTGTTTCATCGTAGCGAAGACGGCAAAGCTGCTGCTGCGTCGAGCGCATCGACTGCGAAAGCGAACGAAGCAGCGCCGCAGGACAAATTGCTCGGTAGCGTCGTCGTGCCGCTGCTGCCGTGTCTCATGACGAGCGCGTCGGCGCATCGTGCGTGGTACGCGCTGTCGGACGACGACCACCGCGACGCCGGGCAGATCCAATTAGCTTTGCAGTTTGACGTCGGCGGCCTGGCGCCAATCAAAGGCGACCACATTCGCCTCGCCGGTTTTGGCGGCATGGAGTATTATGCAAAAGTGTTGCCTGCTGGCGTGCGCCTGGAGGTCGTTGCGACGTACCAGGACCAAGTGTTTGCAGTCTACAAGAGCTTGGAGGGCTGGCCACTGTCGTTTGAGTTCCATCGGAACCTCGTCCACGTCGTCCACCGGCCGTCGATCTTGCACGACACGAGCGCGCAGCTGCATGGCCAATTGGCGCGCGTCCAGCACTCGCGCGTGCTCCAGAAAGCGCAGCGCATGTGGCTCAAATTGCCACCAGCGCGTCGACAGCAGGCGCTCGAGACGTATGCGTTTACGGTCTTTTCTGGGTCGTTGCTGTACGAGACGCTATCGAAAAGCGTCCACGAGACAATTGCAAACGGCGTCCGGTCCGGCGTCGTCGCTGTGCGTGTGAATGGCACGGACGCATTTGGGAAAGTCAAACAAGAGTTTGTACGGATTTACTGGTCGTCGAGTGGCGCAAGTGGCAGTAGCGGCTTCACTGGATGGTTCTACGCAGCTGATGCTGATGAACTTGTGGATTATGGCCCGAAGCGCGGACGCGGGAAGATCTACTCTGCATTTACATTCGAGGACGTCGAAGCGCACGAGCGCGAGCGCGCGGAAGCACATGAACGCGGACTCGCAGGCACGAGCGGCAGCGATTTCGACGACGACGACGACAACCGTGGGAGTGGATCTGATAATTCTGATTCCGACTCGGACAACGACGACGATGACATTTGCCCGGAACAGCTTATTTGTCCGATCACCGGGTGTCCGATGGTCGACCCTGTCGTTGCAGCTGACGGCCACACGTACGAGCGCGAAGCGATTGAGCACTGGTTCTCGACGAGCGACATCTCACCCCTCACGGGCATGCACATCCCAACGACGCAAGTGTTTCCCAACTACGCACTGCGCAAATTGTCGGAGGAGTTTCAAGATGCGCGGCAGCGTGGCACGATGCGGTCTCGACGTCATCACTGAAGGACGTGAGTGGGGGAAGTGTATGTGTATGTGCGCCAGCTGCTGCTGCTATGGGAATCCACACATACGCAGCGTTTTGTATCCCGAGAATGAACTGCTGCGTCAAAATGATACGTAAGCGTTTCCACTTTGCTGGTGGCAGTTTCCGCGTCAAAAGTATAAGCGATTTATCGACATTGTTGTTCGAGAACCTGTGGCGTCACAGCGCTCGAAGTGGTAGTCCTGGAGATGCAAGCTATTTTTCTTGGCTTTTATATTTAATTTGGTGAAATATATGTTGATTATTCTACATTATGTTTATTTGCTAAACAGAATCACGTGAAAAGTGCTCCCACTTTTAAATTGCACACGCAGCAATGGGTACCACCTCGAGCGACGACGCTCATGACGAGAGCACGCGTGTGCATGCCGAGAGCAGCAGTCGCACGTGGAAGCGCGACGTACAGGCGCTTGCGCTCGTGCTACTCATCTCGACGGTGCTGCTCGCAGTCGCGCTCCACGTGCTCGTCGTCTCGGAGCTCAGTGCCGCCGAGTGGACGCAATTGCGACTGCCGACATCGCTTGAAGCTGCGCAGCAGCTCGGTGACGCGCTCAAGTCGTTCGCGGCGCGATCGCAAGGGCGATTGCTGCTTGCACACATGTGCTGCTACTTGTACTTGCAAACGTTTGCGATCCCCGGCACCGTGTTCTTCAATCTCCTCGGTGGCGCACTCTTTGGCATCGCGTGGGGCTTCCCGCTCTGCCTTGCGTACAACACGCTCGGGTCCGTGTGCATGTACTTGTTGTCGAAGCACCTCGGTCGACGTGCTGTGCTGCACGTCTTTCCTGTCAAGCTCGCGCAACTACGCGAGATGATCGACAGCCACCGCGACGACCTTGGGCTCTACATGGTCTTTCTGCGCGTGTTCCCATTCACACCAAACTGGTTCATCAACCTCGCATCGCCGCATCTGGACATCCCGCTGCCGCAGTTCGTGCTTGGGCCACTTGTTGGTCTCATACCGTACAACTTCCTGAGCTGCAAAGCTGGGCTGTTGCTAAGTACGCTGCGCTCGAAAGGCGACATCATCGACACAGCGACGACGCTCCAGCTCATTGGCGTTGCACTTGTTGGTGCAATCCTGCTGCCACGACTCAAGCGACGCTTTGCTGCGCCACCAGCAGCAGTAGTGGCAGCAGACAAGCGTGATTAGAAGCGTTTTGTACGTGCAACTGTAGCTGTAGGAGTTGCAATTAGGAAGTTGCCGACAGTTTGATAGTCAGTCGATCGAAAAAAGCATTGATGTTTGAACATGTAGCCATTTGTTTGTGTGTCTGTCTATACAGCGTTACTGGATTTTTGAGTGTATGATCAAATGCAAGGCAAAAAAGCAAGAGGCAAGTTAAAGGAGCTGGTTTGGTGAAAAGCAACTTGGTAGTTATGTGTATGCGAAGAAAGTGGAAGGCAACTACTTCTTGCCACCAGCACTGCTGGGGCTCGTGGCGGAAATCGACAACTCGTACTGCTCCTGCAAGTTTGCAATTTGCGCACGCTTGAGCGGAAGCTTGAGCGCAACACCGAGCACTTCCGTAGTCTCGACCTGCAAGTGAAAGAGCATGAGTAAGTTTGCAGCATTGCTTGTCGTATCGGACACATCACAGCATCAGTAGCAACACAAAACGCACCTTGTTTGGCAGCTCGCGAAAGAACTCCATGATGCCTTCAAACTTGATCGCAAGGAGCGTCTCTGCAGTCATTCGACAAGTGTGAGTGGCAATATCAGCGCAAAAGTAACTACACACACAACGTACTTTGTGAGACTTTCATGAGCGCGAGTGCGACGCGCAAGATGACTTTCCAGCCTTCGTACAGGAACATGTCCCAGACGCGCGTGACGAACTCGAATGGGAAGTTGTACGTAAATAGCGTGATGAACCACTGCGTGAGGTACATCGTCGGGTGGAGGCCCTCGGCTTCGAGGTGCTTCGCGACCTGTGGCATGAGCTGCTGCAACAGCTTCTCAAACACAAAGATGACTTCAGGGACCTTGGGCATCCGCGGTCGGTAGAGGTTTGCGAGGTCGTACCGACGATGGTTGAGGCACGCGACCAAGTGCCAGAATGCTTGTTCCTCGGGCATGTAGCTGAGGAACATCGCAGTCAAGAAGCCCATGCCCTGGCAGTACCCGACCTCAGGGTCATGGAGCGAGTACGCGCGAAGGACGTTCATGAGCGCGCATTGTCCAAGCGACGACCGCTCGTTGAAGAGGTAGTGCTTCGGGAACGTCCGACCAATGTCGCGCGCGATCGTCTCTTCGCACGGTGCGTTCTTGAACTGCAAAAAGTCGTGGTACACGCCCGGGTTGTTCAGTAGCATCTGCGTCGAGCCCGCGAGGTGGCACCACACGCGACCGCGCAAAGCTTCCGGAATGCCCTTACGGATGCGTTTCTTGAGCATCGCAGCGTTCTTGAGCTGACAACTGCAAGTGAAATGAGGAAGCGACAATGTGCACAACAAATCAGTCTATTGGCGATTCTCAAGCCAGTGCAGACGCTCATGCGAGCGCGAACGTACACTTCCCAGTCTTCGAGCTGCTTGCCAATCATCTTGACCCACTTTTGCGTCCGGCGGTTCTCAAGCCACGCAGCGTCGCTCTTGTGCGTGCTGTCGTGGGAGCCCATGTTGTAGCGTCTATTGGATGAGAGGGTGTATGCACATGTACGAGAACAACGCATGGCTGTCAGTCGTTATACATGTTGGGTTGGAAGACGACGGCTCGATGACAAACAAGTGTAGTTCGTACTTGTCGGTGATGAGGAACCCGTAGCGGTCGATCGGAAGCATTGGGAACGCGATAGGTGATGCGACGCGCATCTCGACATTGTCGGCAGCTTCGCGGTGCTCACCTTCAGTCTCGATCGTGAGCTGCTGGTGCTTCTTGCGCGGCGATTCACTTGCCTTTGTAGTATCCGCACCATCTGGCACGACGACCACCGGCACACATAGACTTTCGAGTGGCACTTCCATCGTTGCTGGATCGGTGTGGGCGTCAAGGAGAGCTATCGGAAGACTCGTTCGATGCCCATGGAGGCGAACTGGTCACGCAATCTGAGTTATAAATAGATACGATGTGTGTACTTTGTGTGCACGTTACGTGCGTGCTTTGACTAGCGTGATACATGTGCGTGTGATACATGCAGCACGCGACTCGATCAGATCGTGGAGCCATTCTTGGTGGCATGAGCGAACGATATCTGCTTGCGTGTCGTGAGGTACGCTACATGCCAAACGCTGAGATGGCTTCTCGTGTTCGTGTCCGTACCGCAACACGACAAGAGCGATATCGACGAAAGCGCCGCGAGCTATCGAGTCGGACCGACTTGTTTGCAACCGTCTTGCTTGCTCGATTGATGATTGTGTGCGGGTGTCCACCTGTGCGAGATGGCAGGTTCGCTGCAGAATTGGAGGTTCTGATTCTCACTGACTGGTTGCCAGCCGTGCTGTGTGTGTGCAACAACCAAACAGCTTGCCAACACGAACTGAATGCCGCTCCGACTCGATACGCCAAATGGCTCGAGTGACTGCATGCAGTAGACATCTGTCCGAGATGATCTATCTGGCAAACTGACTCAGTCTGCCTCACGCTACGCAGCGACACGCGGCAGCATGTGACCATGCGTCGTTGTGCTCCAGCAGCATCAAGACAAGAACGCCACCACTCGCTTCGGTCAATGTCGGCAGCATCTGTCCAATCTGGTTTCTACTGCTCGGCGTGTTAGCTCAAGTGTGCTCGCTGCTGCTCGCTCGATCGCAAGTTCAGTCGGATGACGTGGGCACACGGAGCCTCTACGAGCAACAACTGTTGTCATACATGCACTCTCGTTGCAGTAGTTACAAAGGACATCAACGTCTAGTTTAGCTCCTGGCTGGTGCAATGCGTCGACTTTACATGCACTCGACACCAACGAGCGCACGGGTACCTCCACATGCATACGAACGATCTTAGGCTAAGAGGATAGCGTCGTGACACTTGTGTGCATGTGCAGCGATGGCTTGACGCAATACAGTTTGCGTGCTCGCTCTCTCACGCTGTAGAGCTCAGGCTCCACGCCAACAGCACCAGCATCACAGCTGGTGTAGGCAAGCCATCTCCTGTCCAGTCCGGCTCGCGATGATGCCAATCGAGCCACCACCACGGCTGGTGGTGGCGATCAGACCAGTTTAGCCAGATACTGTACGCGTCTTTGCGTATGAGACCGGCAGCGTTGGCTAACGCTCTGAAGTGATCGAGCACATCGAGCAGCTGGTTTTGCTGTCCATGCTTTCCATTCTGGCCAGTCTTACGGGCGAGATACATGTCGATGTCGAAGTTGCTCTGCAGCGTTTGTGTTTGTATCGTGCTCAGACTCGTCGTCAGTTAGCAGGTTCGCGCGGCGGGACGACGATTGTCAGATCCTGCCAGCGGTGTGTATCCAACTCGCTCCAGTACTCACCGGGAGGTTAGCAAACTTTCCGCCGTCGCGGCAATATAGTGGTCGTGCGCTTGAAGGAAATCGAGCAAGCACTGTCCAAGGAACTCATACGAGCACTGTAGCTATAGAGGCAATGGAGTGAGTTGCCACCTTGCGCGATCAAGCGATCGAGCGATCGAGCGAGTACTGAGCGCTTCAGCCACTTGAGCAAGCTTGAGAGCAGAACACATGTTGAAGTGCACTCAAGAGGCAGACACACAAGTCTGTAAATTGGACACGCTGCTAACAGGAAGTCGAATGGTTGTTGTTGTCGTGCCGTCGTTCGAGAGGTGTCAAGTGTCAAGCAATGCGCTGTGTCCAACTTGCACTCACTGAAAGCGCGGCTGCGTCGTAGAGCTGGCGGCTGGCGCTCGGCACTAAGAAATCCTAACGGATGAAGACTTGCAATTTGTATCCTTTGTGTGTCCAACATCGAAATCGAGCGAAAACAGATCAAGCAATTGATTTTGTACAGGATTTTTGACTTGAAAAGCAAATCACGATGGCAATCAATCATGCAGCAACAACAACAACGAATTTGCGTGAAAGCAATAGGCAGCGCTGTCCATGAGCATGTGCACATGAGCTTGATCGTATTGCAGTCTAACACAGTGCTGTTGTTCACGGCGAGCAAATGCGCATGGCGTGACCACATCCAGTGCGCCAAAGAGAGCATGTTTGCGAGTACGTCGAGTCGGTTGAGAATCCATTCTATGCAACACAAAATAATTGTGAACGAAAAAATCGGAGCTGGCTTTTTGAGCATTTGTTACCTGCCATATTTGACACTGGATGCTTGGTCGGAATCGCCGTTGTGCTCCTCGCTCACTCCCGCGACGCGACGTGTCAGTCATTCCAGCTCTCGCCATCGCCTGCGCACCTCATATTTTCTTACAGACGACAGAGACGCCATGACCAGCATGCTAGTACCACAACCAGCTGCAGCGCCAATTGCAGTAGCATCCACAACATCGACAGCAGGCTCGAAGAAGCGCCGCCGCAGCATCGAACCACTCGAGGAGGACGCCAAGATCCTGAGTCTCCCACTCGCAGCACTCGTGGCCGCTAACGACCCCAACACAGTCGATGCGACCATCGCATTCACAACAACAGCAGCGAAATACACGACCATGTCACCGACGTCCCCTGCTGGAGCTTCCGCTGCGCTATCGAGCGCAGCCGACAGTAGCGATAGCGACAGCGACAGTAGCAACCGCAGTAGCATCGATGCGTCCGAGCTCCTGGGGCGGTCGCTCATGGGCTTGTCGCTCCAGCTCAAGCTCAAGCTGCTCGTGACGGAAGCGCTGACGTGCGACTTGAACAGCGTCGTGATCGAACGGAGTCTCTGTAGCATCGCAAACGAACTTGCTGTGCTCCACGCACTCGGCGTGTACGAACAAACGACGTGCGTGCGGTTCCTCACGCTCGCGCGCACGCGGCTCGCGACGTTGTTGGCGACGTACGAACGCCGCGAGACGCTCCAGATGGACGCGACGCAGCTGTGGACGATGGCGACGCTCCAAGCACACGCGACGTTGGAGGCCGCAGCAGCAGCAACGACCGCACAAACGACCGACAGCGAGTTCCCACTGCTGTTTGGCTACGACGCGTCGTCGAGTCGCGACGTTGCCGTGTTGTGGCAAGCGATGACGTTGGCAAAAGACCGCGGCGCGCAGTTGTGGCACGCCAACGAACCCGAGGCCGCACTGCCGTTCTTGGTCGCCGCGGACTCGTACATGAAGCGGTTTACGCTCCAGTACCAACGGTTGAAGATCGACCACGCAATGCTCGATACGTTCCAGTCGTTTGTCATCGTGGATGCGAAAGAGCCGGTCGTCGTCACTCAGCCGAAGCGGATGCGCAATCGCTCGCAGCAACGCGTGTCGTTTGAGGACGAGGTCCACGTGATGGGCGTTGCTGACGCGACGTTCGACCGCAGTCCGATCACGCCGACGAAACCATCGAAACTCGAGTCGCTCTTGCTTCGGACGTCGCGCGAGTTTCCACCACCGCGGTTCTGATTTGGTAATCAGTTCGTCAGATCGACCACGTAGATGGCGCGTAAGTTATTCGTACGATAGAAAACACACACGAGAGCAAGCGATTGCAGCTGCTCCACTAATTTAATAGCCTCCTCCCCCCGCATCCATCTCAAGTTTCATCCATGCGTTTATCCACTACAACAACGCTGTACATTATCAGTCTACAGTGCAGCGTACATGCGACCCGATAGAACAGCTCTACGATCCAATTCAATTGTCTATTATCGTAATGAATGATGCACGAATCGCAAACTCGGCCACTTGCCTTCCTTCTCTACATGGCTTTCAACTTCCAAATCTTGAGCTTGAAACCAAAGAACTCGGACGCAGTCGACGAAAACGCCGAGAGCACAACGACGCGTGTGACGTTGTACAGCAGCGGGTTCATTGTCAGGCCCGAGACTTTGTTGGGCGAGTTGAGCTCCTGTTGCGTTATATGGCAGACGACGACGAGTCGCATGAGTCACTCTTCGTAGCATAGTCAGCAACCAAGCACTCGAGGCACACAAACCTTGAGCAACTTGCTTGCGAGCTTGAGCACGTTGTTCGACACCAACAGCTTCTCTTTCTTGTCTGGCTTCACAAGCAGCCGCAAGTAGACGTTCATCTGTTGACATAATAGTGTCAGTCGCACTGCTACTCTCTCGCTCACCCACCATGCAGCCAAACAGCGCTCAGTACAAGGATCAAACTGCTCGAAACGCACCTGCTCGGTCAGCAACAGCGACGTGTTTTGGTACTTTTTGTTGATGTTCGAGCCCAACATCATGAACCGCAGCATAAAGATACTGCATCATGCAATAGACAACCAGACACTGTCAGTAGCCATTGCATAAACTTCATTTAGCCAATAGACAGCCAGACATACCTCGCCAGCAGGCACCACATCGTGACTTCGACGTGCAACAGACTCTGCTGCTGGATGCCGCTGCTGCCGGAGCCTTCCGACACGGCTTGCATCCCCATGACGACGAGCATCACGAGGTTCAGCAGAAACGACGTCGAGACGATCTCGTCGGCGGCGCGCTGCCGTCCTTGGCGCTTCAGCCACGTCCGTCCGCCACGCAAGGCGATCCACGCTTTGATGTTCACGACGTTCTTCAACCGGAAGTGCGGCAACTTCATCAACCGCGACCGACGCGACGACGTCAGTGCGGTAAAGCACTTTGCATACAGAAATCGTCGATGGTACGTGACTTCGGCATCTGCAAGCGCCGAGAAGATCACGAATGCGAGCGAGTACGTGCACAACCCACACGAGAGTGCGACTAGCAGCGACCCAAACGACGCGCCGTAGAGACTTGCGAGCACGTGCGACGGCGACAGCGCATGCGAAATACTCGATAGGCCCTGTGGATGATAGTAATAGCATACTCCAAAGTGTCAGTCAATCGATCCAAAGCGAATGAGTAAGCTAAACAGCCGCATGTACATACGTAGACGATGTCGACCGGCTCATATGAACGGCTCAAGCACTCGAGCTCCTGGCACTTGATCACCAAGCGCAGCAGTAATGGCACGAGCGACAGAATCAGCGCTGCGACTTTTGCAATCTTCCGGTACATCAAACGCGGCGGCGTCGCTTTCACTTTTGCTAAAATCGTATTCCGCAATTCCGCAATCGTCATCGCGCGTTTCTTGGGGATCCCATTCTCCCACACACACACGGTTACGCGCCGGCCGCGCAACGGTTCGTTGATGCTCTCGCGCCGCTGACGGGGCGTATGCGGCAACCCCAGGTGCGCAAACTGTCGGTATGGATATATCCATACACAGAGGATCGACATAAGTGAGTGGCTTGTAGATCGCTACAGTCAGAGGAATAAACAACGTACAGCAAGCGGCGATGGTGCTGCCGATGTCGGTTGCGGTGCGAGTGGCGGTGATTGCGCAAACATCAATGCACTCGGCAGTGCTTCCGGGTCGTTGTCTTCGTCATCACTCGACGAGTCGTCACTGCCGCCGTCGTCGTCGCTGTCGGTCGAGTCGGAATTCTCGCTCTCGGCCAAGTCCGAGCCAATGCCAGACGCTGCGCTCGAGAGCAGCGGCACCGGCAGTGGCGACGTCAACACCGTTGCGTTCGCTAGCGTCGCGAGGTTCGTATCGATGCTCTCGATGCTCGTATCGATCGGCGCAAGCGGGTTCAATGGCATCGTTGTTGTTGTTGTCGTAACCGTCGTGCTGTTGATGCTACTCGCCAATCGACTGCTGGCTTTCGTCGGCGACACGAGCTTCGCAAGCGCTGGTTTCATCAACGTCGGTTCGAGCGCGTCGCCAGCGAGCAACGTGCTCGTGACACGGCCGTAGCCAACGGCAACGAGCACGAGCAGCACGACTGGCAAGCTGACTTCAAATGCATTGATGATCGACATGCTCTGCGGCCGCAGCAAGTACCAGACGATGCAGACGACGTGGAGCGCATACATTGCAGTCGTCGCTTCGTAAAAGTGCGGCTTGAGCTTCCAGAATTTTGCGTGGAATGGCACAAACAACACGCGCTTGATGCCTTCGTTTACAAGGCGCTTGTCGTGGTTCGATGGTTTCGTGTGGAAGAACGCAGAGCCTTTGATCACGTCAAAGTCGATGAGATCGCGCTTCAAGTGGTGCAGGTCGTGCTTGCCACGATGTTGCTTCGTCGCGTCGTCCGGTGACGACGAGTCTTTGCGCGACCCCATGCGGTGCAAGCGGGACGACGACGCGCGCTTGGGACTGGTCGTTGGTGTGTTGATCGTGAATTCGTCGTCCATGAGTGACACCGGGTCGCACGGCATGTGCAAGTAACAGTCGTTGCGGAATGCGTGCGTGTCGTTTCGCACACGTGTGTCGATCGACGCTTCTTCTCGACTTGTGTGGATCGATGAGCGTGTGTGTGTGGCTGTGCGTGAGTGCGTCGGCGCACTCTTGTTTGGAAGTGAGACAAAGTATCTGTCAACGTAGTTGCGGCGAGTCAGCTACTGTGGCGAGTCAGCTGCGGATGCGGCGTCAAGATCGTCGGGTTGAGGTCTGAAGCGGCGCTTGTCGCACGACGGCGCAAATTCGAAAGTGTCGCTCTAATTTGCCTCGAACTTGAGTTCGCTCGCTTGTTTTTGCACCAAATATTTTATGTATCAGATAATAAGAAGCCATAAAAATCTGATGAGATTGTGTTGAATGATCATGGAAACTGCCGCCAAACGGATATGGAAACTGAAGCAAGAAATGAATGGTGGGGACTCTTGGACATACATGTCGAGAGATACATGTCGAGAGACGCAAGTATACCACGACGTCTATTACAAAATGCCTCCCAACATCCATCGACCGACTACTGTACAGCACTACAAACTCCGTGGCTTGAGCGGCTGAGCAGTAGGATGTCGACGGCGGCACCACATTGCAAGCAGGAACACAACGACGACGAGCGTCGCGACATGCAGTGCAAACAGCTGCGGGTTGGTCCAAAACCCACACACGACGCCTTTCCAGCCCTATATAGGATGCCAGTGGTCAGTCATATCAATCTTCTGTACATATGCCCAATTACAAGCACACACACACCTTGATCTCGCGTGACTGGAGAGCGTTGCGGCCGTACTGGATCTGTAGAAACTCAGGAATATCATTCGGTACAAACTGCACTTGCGTCGCAGCGTTGGCATTGCTGTCGGGTACAAACACGCGCTGCTGCTGAAGTGGAAAGACTGTTGAGCGTGGAACGCAGCCGCCGCAGCACATGTGCTCGGTGAACACCCGCAAACCCTCGGAACAACACAACAGACTCGAATTGTGGTCGTAATTCGGCGGCACGAGCACGTCTTGCGGCTTTGCAGCGACTTGCGCGGCGTCGACGTCAATGTACCAGTAGATGTCGACCCACGTGCTCGTGTCGCGCGTGTCGTACACGCGGATGCACGGGTCGTGCATGTACGGGTCGGACCAGTAGAACGCATGGTTCTCCGTGTCATACGTGAGCTTCACCTTGTGCGCAATGTAGTCCGATCGGTCGTACGCAGCGAGGCCGACGCGCGCAAACTCACTCTTGAGCTTCGAGATCTCGCTGCACGTCGCGTTCATGACGCCCAGATCGACGTCGTACTCCCATGGAATGAGTCCTGCGTCGCGATGGACGCCCAAGAGCGTGCCTTTGTCAAGCCAGTACTCGACGTCGTGTGCTTTGAGGATCGATGTTGTCTTCGTGAGCAGCACGGCCATGTGCGCGCGCGTGTCGCACTTGCTGTACACGAACCGCAGCGTGTAGACGCCAACGAGCACTGCGAGTGCGTAGAGTCCTGTGCGCACCCACGCTGTTGGCTGCCGGTGGCGCAGCTGCGACGTCGCTGTGCTCGCGACGCGATGTGGGAGCATCTTGTCCGGCGTTTGTGCGTGTTTTGCTCCAAGATGACGACAAGCGCAAGGTCTTCCTAATATATTTACAGATAATATAGTATCATTCATTTTGTTGCTGTACGAAACGGCGTGGTTTAGCACACACTTGAGTCGACGACACATCTCTTGCTCCACTTGCGCTCTGTTGCAACGACGTTGCACCCATGCTGCGCAGATTCTTCGCTAACTGTGGCGTCGGTAGCAGCAATGCGCCTCCGCAATCGAACAATGCTGCTGCTGCCGTAAATCCTGTCGTCAGCGGCTCGATGAGTCAACTCCTGCCGCTGGATACTACGACCAAGAGCGCAGTCAGCGAAGCCGTGCGCGACGACGACTCGGGGTTCCCTCTGCTCGTCTCACGGCTTGAAGACTTTGAAGGTCTCGAATCACCTGCCACAGCTGTCAGCATCATATTGCTTACACGATAGCACATGCACACACGCTGACATTCGATGCGCATATTGACAATGTGACGTTGCCGCCATGGCAAATGCACCAGGTCGACTCAAAAGTGTGATCAACGCACTCTCGCGCCACTGTCAAGCGATCACAGGTGCGCTTTACTTGGCTATGCACCGCTTGTGTGCATGCGCACAATCATGAGTGCATAATGTATGACGTAGCGGCTTGTCCTTTGCTGCAATCGAGCAGAGGTGGCATTCTCGAGCAAGAGCCTCACTAGTGGACTACAGGACGTCTTCATCAACACGGCGTCCCACCTGCAGCAAGACCAGCAACAACAGGTTGCTTCTCGTGCATCTATTTGATGCAGTAAATGGCGGTCAGCGAGTCGCTGACATACATAGCGCATCTCACATATGCTGCGCATTTGATTACATTTCGCTGCTCGCAACACCAGGAGCCAGCAACAGCTACACAAAATTGGATCCCCCTCGTCGCCGAGTTTCGTACATCGACGATCGCGCCACTGCAAGCGCTCTTGGCGGACATCCCACAGCTCAAAGTACGTATGCGCGATTCTATAAATATGATGTTGGTTGCAATCCAGCGTCTCACTGATACTGGACGCATTACTGTTGCATCTGCTACTTGACGCCCAGATGCTCTGTGATCACCGAAACAGCGCACTTGCGCTCAAGATTCGCTACGACAAAAAGATCGACGAGATCGAGTCTGCGAGTCGATACGAAAGCACGCGCCTGCAACGGGTGCGACGAGTGGATCACTCTTGCTCTACATGTTTGTTTGCACACAGCACACAATGCTCATATGGCTAGGCTATGGCGTATACGCTTGTTAGAACCGCGTTAAACACACTGCAGCAAGTGTGCGCTTCCTGGACCTCGATGTTCAAGTGCGCAGTGACATCGCGCGGCTACTTACCCGTGACATCAGCGAGTTGCTCGGCAACGCCATCGAGAAGGTACGCTGACCAACTTGTCGAGTGCGTGTGGACGGTAGTGCGCTTGCGCTCTGGATTGACAGCACGCGCCTTTGGGGTCGCCATGTGGTTTTGATACAGACTTTGATGGACGCGCAAGCGCTTGCCACGAAGCAACTCGAAGCAGACGCTCTCGCACTGCGGCAGCACATTGAAGCAGCAAAGGCTGCGAGTCGCGCAGCAGCGTCCGTGTCGCTACCAGACAAGTCGCACACTAAACACCATCCATCAGAGCCTGAGGAGAGTGACATCGCTACCCTGGCACCACCGCCGCCACCACTTGAACTCGCTCCTTCTCCTGTCTACTTGGCGTTGACTGCAACGGCCACCGCTAGCATCAGCGTCATGCCGCCGCACGTACGGAGCGAAGCGCATGGCGTGTTGCCGCGCAAGAAGCACGTGTATGGGACGCGGACGTGGAACTTGCACAAGCACATCAAGGACTCGATGGCAACCGGCCTCGATGTGACCGAGTGCGTCCAGCTCCCAGACGGCTACGCGCTCGAAGAGTGGGTCGCGGTTCACACGATCGACTTTTTCAACGAGATCAGTTTGCTCTACGGCACGATCACCGAGTTTTGTACCGCTACAACGTGCCCACAAATGAGCGCAGGGCCGTGCTACGCGTACCTCTGGGCCGACGGCAAGCAGCAGGTCGCGCCGATCGCACTCGCGGCGCCGGAATACGTCGATCGGCTGATGCACTGGGTCCAGGTACAGCTCGACGACCCAGACGTGTTCCCACTCGACGGCGCATACGACCGTCTCCCGATGTTCCTATCGAATGCGAGTGTGATCCTCAAGCGGCTCTTCCGCGTCTACGCTCACATGTACCACAGCCACCTCCCGACTTTCGCCGCGCTTGAGGCCGAGTCGCACCTGAACTTTTGCTTCAAGCGCTTCGTGCTGTTTGTCAAAGCGTTTGAGCTCGTCGACCAGAAGGAGCTCAATGCACTGCGGAAGCTCATTCAGACGCTGACTACACCGAGTCAGCTCCGTGCGTAGGACAGTAAGAGTCAGGGCGACAATCGTTGACAAATTGCATGCAATATGAAAACCATGTTTGGAGAGTCTGGACGAAGGGAAGGACGTCGATCGTGGTGGTGGCATGAAGTGCGTTGCGATTCAGTCGAATAGCCGACGACGACGTGCCTATCGACAACCTTTTCTGGTAATGCAAGTACGTGAGCAAATAGCCGATGCAGTCAAAGAGGAGAGCAACAATGAATAGCCAATTTGAGCAAAAGCGTCGCCTTCGTACGTGTACGCCGTGCGTGGGTGCCACGAACACAAGATGATTTCCTAACCAAAGAAACTTCGTAAGCGCCACTGAGCTAGTGGCTTGAGAATCTGCGCGATCTCCGAGTGTCCCGCATTCACTGCCACGTTAACGTCGTTTCGGGTCACCTTAGCGCCAGCTTCAAGCAATACGCGGACAGCCTCGGTCCCGCCGATTCCAGCTGCAGCATAAAGAGCTGTGTTACCATAGTTGTTTTTAGTGTGCACTTTCGCTTTGTGCTCGAGTAGGACGCTCACGCTTTTGGCACTCCCCCACTTCGCACCGTAGTGCAATGGTGTCCGATTCATTTCATCAAGTTCCTCTATGTCAGCACCGTGACGCAACAGCACCTTGATCACGTCGACGAATTCATTTTCTGCTGCTTGGTGAAGTGCAGTCCGGTTGTCGAAGTGACACCTTGCATGCGTGTTTGCTTTGCGCTCAAACAAAACGCGTACACTTTCGGCCTGGCTCCGCAAAGCCGACCAGTGCAATGGCGTTCTGTTATCTTTATCAGTCGCTTCGATACGAACGCCGTGGAGCAGCAACACATCGATCACAGCGACATGTCCATATTCTACTGCTTCGTGAAGTGCCGTCTTGCCGTTTCCAGGAATCTCTGCGTGCACGTTCGCATTGTGCTCGAGCAAAAAGCGCGCAGCCTCTGCCTGGCCACGCATTGCCGCCATGTGCAATGGAGTAAAACAGAGTATGTCAGCTGCATCGATGGGTGCTCCGTGGCGCAGTAGCTTGTCGATCACCGCCGCGTGTCCAAACTCTGCCGCAAAGTGAATTGCACTGCGCTTGTGATATGCAGTGAGCACTTGGACCGAGTCGGGCTTTGCTGACAGCATTAGCTTAACAACTGACGAGTTACCAGCAAAAGCAGCGACGTGGAGTGCCGTGACTTTTGTTTCGCCCAAGTGCTTCAGTTTAGGACCAGTTGCCTTTTCAAGTGTGCCTGGGTCCGCGCCTCTTGAGAGTAGCAACTTCGCCACTTTTTTCGCGCCGGTTGCTGCAGAAATGATGAGCGGCGGTACGTCCCATCCGTCTATTGTTTCGTTGATCGATGCAGCGGACGTGAGCATGCTCATCACGCATGCAACATCGTCCTCGGTGATGGCTTGCTCAAGTGTTTTCGGGGTTGATGCAGTTGGCACAGTGTCCAGTGACGGGACGGCCGCAGCAGGTCTCCATGTCACCTTGTCTCTTCCATTGTTCATCGATGTCGATGTGACACCCGACGTCGAGACAGTTTGTGTTTGTACAGCACCGGTCGTCAGCTCTGACTCGTTTGTGAATTCCCCCAGCTCCGAAATCACCGACGGCATGCTCGGTCGATCGATCGGGTCGAGTGCGCACAAGCGCGTCACGAGTCCCCACACGCGATTGGTCATGTCACTCGGTCGCTCGGGCAGCTTCCCCGACGTCACGGGACGCTCGACCGTGGAGTCGCCCACAAAATGTCCCCATGGCACCTCTTTGCTCATGATTTCGAGGATGCACATGCCGAACGAGTACACGTCGGACGCGAATGTTGGACTGCGGCCCTCGAGGCACTCGGGTGCGCGCCAGCGGATCGCACCAGCGGCGCGCTTGCTCGCGGTGCTGTCGCTGGCCAGCGACGCTCGACTCGCGGACAGCGCGCGCACGTAGCTGAAACTAAAGTCCGCGATCTTGGCGCTCTTGTCTGCTGTCACGAGGATGTTGTCGCCCTTGAGATCGCCGTGCACGACGCGGTTTGCGTGCAAGTACATGAGCCCACGCGCCGCTTCGTGCAACAGCCGGAGCGTGTACTGCTTGTTGTGCTCGTAGCTCAAGAAGTCGCACAGGTTGCCGTTCAGCGCGTACTCGCGTACTCGCACACGATGAACAGCGGCGACGACATGTCGCAGGCGCTGTACATCAGCAGCACGTGCGGGTGACGGAAGCCGAACCAAAGTGTTGCTTCGTCGCGGAACTGCTTCGTCGCATTCGCGTTCGTGCGCGTGTCCACGCGCAAGCACTTGATGACGACGTGCGTGTCGTTCAGGCGTCCGTTGTGCACTGTCCCGAACGAGCCACTGGCGAAAGCGACAACGTCGTATTCGACGTCTTGTGGCGTGCAGAACCACGCGGGCACGTCGCGTACTTGCACGCTGGAGCGTCGAATGACTTTGTCGAGCGCTGTATTGAGCACGCGCCGGTTCAACGCCACTGCGACTGGTTCGTCGTCTACATCCGCCGGCATCGTGGTCGCTGCACGGTTCGCTTTTCGTAGCTCGTGCATGAGCACATTTAGCGCTTCGAACTGCTGCTCGGGACGCGCGACAGCTTTCGTGATCGTCGCGTCATTCGTGAGCCGCTTGTACATCGCAGCGATCATGCGCTCTTGCCCTGTGCGAGCGAGCATCGCGGCAGCGCGTTCCTTTGCAGCGGCAGTTTGTTCGTCTGCTGCCGCGCTGAAGTTAATGAGCTGAAGAGCTAGCATGAGCGTGTTGATGCGCTCTTGGTAGCTCTTTACTTCTCTGATCACGCGGCGGGACAGCACGACGCGGTAGACCCACAGTCGACTCTTGTGCTTGGTCAAGAACGCCTGGAAGCCGGTGACGAGCGTACTGTAGTCGCACACGATCGTGTCTGGCGGCAGCGTGTTGCGCTTCTCCATCGCAAGCAGTTTGTCGTTGATAAAGACCAAGCGCATGTGCATGGTCGCGCAGAGTTCGTTGCACTCTTCCATATCGTCCACGAGAGTCGCGATGAGCTGGAGTGGCGCGATAAGCTCGCTCGGGAGCAGCATCGTGGCAACCATCTGAAGCGGCACGAAAAGCTCGCCTGGGCTCAGCATTGCAAACGACGAAGTGGTTGAGTATGCATGTGTCGAGGCGTGGCCAAAGTCGAGCGGATATGCCAAGCTGATGTCACAACTTGGCTGTGCACGAAAGCGGCGTGCCTGAGCGGGACGAGGAGAGATGAACAATGACAGTCAGACAGGATACCAACAGGTTACAGCTGATCATCATTTGTCATCAGTCTCAACTCAAGCACGTTTGACGACAAATGATTTTTTGTTATTCTACAAACATTCGTGGTTCGTTCTCGCGCTAGCAAATACAGTACCAGTATTGAATTAATGTCGTCACCACATCAGGCACAAGCAAAGCCAAGGTGGCACGGTGATCCTGTGTGAAGTGCGTTGTGGTGTTGGCGACGCCGCGTCGTGCAACAAAGTGTTGCATGTCGTGCTACTAAGAACTTAGACGCAATGGAATACATGTGCTTGTAGAAGGAGACGCTGCCAGCTGCCGTGCGTGACTCCTGCGACGATTTCATGTTGCACTCATTACTTTGCCGATCAACATAAAGCAAGTAGATCACAAAATAATTCAGCTCGTATGTACGCTGTCTACTCTACATATACATAGGCGTCTCTTCCCCTCGATCGGCATCTCATTCGCTTGTGCACACACATCAGTCAACACAAAGCAGCTCACATCAAGCACGCAAACGGGTCCTCGCTCTGCGCTATCTCGGTCGCTTCAGCGCCGTCACCATCATCGACCGAGGGCTTCACTTCGAGTCCGCGAAAGTCATTATCCGCAAACGGATCAAACGACATTGCTGCATTCGATGCTGCTCCATGTGTCGCAGAGCTCCTAGCAGTCGAGGTCGACTGCAGCTGCGGCGGCGGTGTGCTGGCTCCCGCTGCGAGTGCTGATGCAAGCGTCGACGACAGGCTCGTGAGACGCGGCAACGGTGGCGACGACGCGCCAAGGTTGAGCAGATCAGCAGTTGCACCGCTGCTCGTTGTCGCAGACCACGACAATCGCGACCGGAACAACGAGTCACTCGACGGAGGCGACGACGGTAACAGGCTCGTGCTCGTGAACGAGTGGCGCATGGCATCACTTGCAGCGGACGACGACGACGACGCAAAGCCCGAGAGGCTCGAGTTCACGGTCGTGAGAAAGTCCTCCATCGAGCGCGACGACGCCCGTCGACCACGCACAGAGCGCGGCTGCGACAGACTCTGCGACCGCAGCTCAACTAGCATGGTCGGGAGATCGCCCTTCGCTTCGTCGAGTGCCTCCAGCACGCGCTCCGTCGTTGCTTGGATCACCACTGTAGTAGTAGCAGCAACCGCATTCGAGCGTAGCAGTTGCAGCAACAGCATATAGACAGCAGCAAAGATCGTCAGTCGATGCGTAGTTGACATGCATTGCCACACGTGTGCCAGCCCATAAAAACAAGTTTTGACGAGTGAATGAATAGACAGGGACTGCGCAACGTACAAGAGAAGCCGCCGTAGTTGGCGTTCATCTGCTTCCACAGAAAGTCAAACAGCACAAACACTGTGGACGCGTTTATACACACAAGTGGTCAGCGACATCAACAAACGAGTGAAAACGGTGGCAATGCGGAAAACGGACGCACTTGGCGACACGAGACTACAGCAAATGACCAGAAAAACGCTAGCAAACACGCACGCACCTTCCGAGAAGATGCGGTAGAACGCATCGGCGTCTGCAAAGAGCGGCCAGTTGAGCGCACGCTCGCGCACAATGTGACCGTCAAACTTCCAAAACAGACGCGCGAGCATGCACGTGATGTTGATGCCCGCAGGTCCCCACGGGTACGTGTTGTCGTGCGACCCCGGCACTTGACTCGTGACCATCGCGACTGCTTGCTCCGTGTAGTGTGATGCAAAGAACGCGAGGCAGTGGAGGCTCAGCATCCCACCCGCGCGAAAGTCCGTCGTCGGATCCGGTCGCTGGAAGCCCAAGCGACTCCACGACTCACCGACGCGCTCAAAGTGCAGATCCGACTGTGGCGGTGGCGACGATGCGAGCGTCGAAAGCGACAGTGCGTCCGTATTGTCGACACTGCTGTGCTCGTCGATCGCAAACTCAATGCTCGATCGCATCGACGACGACGACGACGCGCGCTCGAACGGCTGCTGCGCGTAGATCGCGCGCCAGAGGTCCTTGAGCAGCGCTTCGTACACACGCTCGCCGCTCGTGCATGGCTGCTTGAGCAGCGTAAAGTGGCCCTGCATTGTTGCGAGCAGCGACGCTGGCGGCAGTGCGATCTTGCCGGCTTTGACCCAGAGCTCGCCTTGCACGGCCGGGCCGCTACCAAAGATCTGCCGGATCTCGTCGCGTCGCGTCGCGGCTTCTTTGCGCAGCAGCTCCCGCTTGTGCGCACGGGCGACCGCTTCAGCTTCCTCTTCGCGCGCTTTCTTCTCGAGTCCGACGATGTTCTTGCAGCCGTCAGCGATGCCAAAGTGCAGCGCATAGGCAACGACCGAGCCGTCGTCGTAGCCGCACAAGATACAGCGCTCGTCCGGCGACAAGCTGATCGACGTCAGGTCGGCGTTGCGCTTGCACTCGATGCGGCGCACGACGTTCGACGGCATTCCTGCGTCACGCACTTCGATCGCTGCGTCTGGCGCTGCAGAGCCCGTGATGATGTACTCGCCCGAGCGCGTGAACAGCGCAGCACGGTCGAGCAGCAACACCGGACGCTCGTTCGCGCCGCTGACGAGCGCGTCGTGCGAGATCACGTCGCCGTTGATCGACACGAGGTAGATCTCCGATCGGCGCGTGTCGGCGTCGCGCTCGTCGTTGTCGCTACTGCCAACTGCAGCAGCGCTGTCGCTCTTGCGCGACGCAGATCGCAACGTGTCTTCTGCAACCGACAACCGGCGGAACGACGACGACGACGATGACGACGAGCGTGTACGTGCCATCGATGCCGTCAGTGGCTGCGCATAATCGTCCGTGATGACGTGAATCAGCGCATCGCCGAGCGGCGAGATCGTCACGTGCGTCACGAGCGAGTGTTGCGGCGACTGCAGCTGCACGCGATGCAGCGGAGTCGACGACCGGAGCGAGTGGATCAGCACCGCGTTGTCTTTCGACGAACTCACGACGACGTCGAGGTCGACGTTCAGTCCGACGGCGATCACCGGACTCGTGTGGCCGCACAGCAGCACCCACGGTAAACCGCCGACCGGCAGCTCTTTCTTCACAAACATTCGGCGCGACCGCGTCGCTGCCATCTTGGACAGTGCCCAGACCGACACCGTACAGTCCTCGCTCCCAAACGCGAGTGCGAGGTCGCCGGTAAAGTCGTCTTCGCTGCGCGCCATGCACAAAATCGCTTTCTTGTGGAACGCAATGCGCTGCAGCAACTCGCCGTCGGCCGACCAGTGGATGCGCCAGCTGCCGTCCCAGTAGCCACAGCTGATCATCTGCTCGTAGAACACGACGCCTTCGCTCACGAGACACCCGGGTGGTAATTTCCACCACTGGTCGACGTCGACGAGGCTAAATGGACACACGCGCGCGTGGTCCGGCACGGCGTTGAGGTACCGCTTTGCCATCACGATGCCGCTGCTGTCGGTCGTGTACACGACACTCCCGAGCTCGCTGCTGCCTGTGCTGTGGGCGCCAATGCCGCTGCCACTGCCAAGTCCTGGGCCGCTGCTCAGACCGAGTCCGTGGCTGAGCATCGCATTCGAGAACCGGATGCTCGAAAGCGTTGTCGTGTGTTTGGACGGTAAGTCGTGGCGCCGCACTTGCCGCCGAGACGACAGTGTTGCGACTGCGTGCGACGCTGGGAACCGCGTCTCGAGCGCCGCGTCTTGCGTCATGCGCACCGGGTGCGGTTTGCGGAAGAGCTGGATCGGGATCGTGCCGCGCTGCGTCAGTTTCGAGCGCACGCCGACGTTCAGCGTGTGCAAATTCAATCGCTCCGGGTAACATGCAACGTGGTACGCGTTTTGCGCTTCGACAGCTGGGCGACCGGCTTGCTTGAACCCAAAGATCAAGTCGATCCAGTGGTGCAAGTGCGCCGAGACAAAGTCGCTCTCGAGTGCCAAGCGGTGCTGCCGCACAAAGTCATGCGGTGAGATCGCCCAGTTGGGCAACGCGACGCTGCTTGCTGGACGCACGCTGTTGCTCATATCGTCATCTTGCTCGTCGCTCGTGAAGGCAGCACACAGGAGTTTGTTGCGGTCACTCATGAGGAAGTCTGCGAGGAAGAAAAACTCGGGCGGGAGCTCAAACGCATGGCCCTCGTCGCTCACGCAGCGCTCGAACGCATCGGCGACCGAGTCGAACGGCGCTACATCCACACTGCCACTGCTGTTGTTACTGTGCTGCGCGCCACCAACCGCTGCGCTCGTGAACGGCGCGAGGCGGACGAGGAAGAACAGCACGGACCGCATGTGCGAGTATGCTGTCGAAAAGTGGTACGACGGCAGCTTGTTGTGCAACGCATCGCTCGCGTCAAATTTGTCGCGAACGCGCTGGATCGCAGCTGGTGTCTGCGCACCGATCGGTTTACGCAAGTCGCGGTAGATCGACGGGTCTTCAAGCCGCAACTCGGTCGATTCGTAATCGTTCAGGATCCACGGAAACACTGGGTATTGCGTCATGTCGTTGTACGATCGACCGGCCGACACGTTCAAGAGCATGAGGTACTCAAAGTTGCTGATCTCGCGACGGACCCACATCTCCGTCCACTTGCTCTTCCCAAACATCCGGTCGGCGGTCAAAATGCGCTTGCCCCACTTCGCAAGACATGGCGGTTTGCGATCCCGGAGCGTCGCGTATACGACATCGGTCTCGCCGTTCGCCATGAACCCAAAGAAGCACGAACTGCCGTCGACAAAGTAGATCTCAAGGCCATTTTGTGCATCGAGGAGGAACCGCCGTCGATGGATCACGCGGATCACGCGCACGCCCCAGACGCGCCGCTTGAGCTGCGACACGTGCGCGTCGCCACCGAGTGCTGGCGTTGCGTTGGCGCTAGTGCCATCCGCGCTCTCGGACAGCGTCCGCAGCGTGCACACCCACTCGCCTTCAAACACGATCGTCGCCGAGCCAATGCGCAGGATGCCGTGGACCATCACACCAGACGGTAGCACGAGGTACGCTTTCGTGCGGTAGCTCGCACTCAACGTGCGCCACTGGTCACTCCGGCTCGTGGCAGCGACTGGACGCATCGCTGTCGTTGATGATGGTGGTGGCGAGCGCGCTGCTGTAGTCGTTGAGTCACACTGCGACGCTGTCGTCGATTTTGCGTGTGACGACGATACGTTTGAACCGTCGTTAACGTTGTCGGGACTCGTCGGTTCGTCGCCCGCTTCAAGTACTGCACCAAGCGGATTCCGGATCGACGCCGCTTCTTCCAGATCGTCCTCAATGTCGATCACACCCGAGAAGCTCTTCTCGAGGCCCGTTGCAGTCGATGTGTCGGACGTTGCAGATACCGTCATTGCTGGCGCCATCATCGCGTGGTGATGACTCGATGACGCACTGCTACTGCTGCCGACAGCATCTGCGAGCGACTCGTCGTCCTGCGACTTGGTCGTCGGACGATTCGTTGTCGTCGTCGTTGTCTTGAGCCCCCGCATGATGCCGCTCGAGAACCGTGACGAGATCGTACTGATACGTGCGATGCGATCTTTTGCCGACTTGACCGACATTGCGATCTCCGCGCCAGTCGCGACGCTCTCGCGGCGACTGATGCGCGTTGGCGGCAGCGGCGCATGGTCACTCTCGTGGTCGTCGCGCACCATCGTTGTGTCCATCACGAGCTCGAGGTCCTGTGCTGTTGTTGTCCCTGCTGATGTTGCTGATGCTGATGCCGACGATTTGGGTGGTGATGCCAGCTCGTTGTCATCTACTGACGCTTCAGTCAAGTCGCTCTTGCTGCCACTACGCGCGTGGTGGTTCGGACTCGTGCTCGAGCTGTGGCGCGAGTTCACGCCGCTGTCAAAGCGCTCACGCACATCGTCCAAGAACGTCGACGTGCTCAATTCGATTGTTGCGCTATTCGGACTCGTGTCGCCGTCGTTGTCGTTGTCATTGTCATCGTCGTCGTCGTCGTTGTACGCTGGCTCGACAGCGTCGGCGAGCAGGACGATGCTCTGTTCGTTTGCTGCATCGTCGACGTCGTCGGCGCCAGCCACGACCGACGACGACGGGATCGTCAATGCGCCGACAGACGCCTCGTTGCTGGACTTGAGCAGCAGCGTCGACGACGCACCGTACCGCGCAACGTCCGAGTGCGTATCGTCCGTATCCGGCAGCAGCCGACAGCGGATCCAGTTGCTTGAAGTGTACGTATCAAGGCGCCAAAACTCCTCCTGTCTCCTGCCTGCAATCACATCGGTGCTACTGCTCGTCGTCGCCACTAGATCCGCGCCCCAGACGTGGCGAATGCCCCACGTGAGCAGCACGCGGAGCTTCATCCAGTCATCAATATCTTTCGCTTTCACGCGCTGGAGCCACACTTGCGCCTGCTGCTCAAGTTCGTCGTTGTCCGTGCCGCCGTCTGCCGTGACGCCAGCTTGGAGCGACGACGACGACGACGTGCGCGTCGAGCGACCGATGCGCTCGAGCTCCGCTTTTGCGCGGTTGCGCTCGTGTGTCTCTTCGGTCTGCATCGACGCGCGCTTGAGCGCCCGGCCTTCCCGTGCGTGCGCAACTTGTTCGTGGTAGAAGCCGTCGCGGCGACGCACTTCGTGGCTATTCGCTGCAAAGTCATGTCGCGCGAGCAGCGCAGCGAGCGCGTCGGACGATTTCAGCGGCACTGCGACGAGCGACGCAAGGATGCTTGCGAGCTTGATCGCCGAGTCGGACCAGAACTTCTTCCGGACGCAGCTGATCAAAAACGCCAACTCGGGAATGAGCCACAGCAATAGCGACGTCTCGTCGCCCGGCGCGGCTTTCACGCATTCGCTCGACGTGACGAGACCGCTTGTCGCGTTGCTACCATTGCTGCCAGTCATGCTTTTGCGCGACGGTGTGAATGAAGACTCAAACTGCGACGCGTCGCGGCCGAGGCTCATGGCGTTGATAAAGTACTCCAGTTTGTTCAAGCGCGCAAAGAACACCGACTTGCTCGGCAAGCGCAGCGTCGCTGCTGCTGCTGCACTGTCGGCATCGTCCTCGTCATCGCCATCACTGTCGACTGCTACTGCTGGCGCCACGAGCTCGCTATCCTCCAACAGCAACAAGTGGAGGTACCGCAGCAGCAGTTGCAGCACTTGGCGCATCGGCCCGCCAGGATGTGGTCGCGCCGAGATCGCGCTGCTGCTCACAGTGCTGCTTGTCGGCGCGCCAGACGACGACACGAGTGCATTGAAGCCAAACGAGAGTCGCCCTGCGCTGCTGCGGCGCTCGTGCGACGATGCTATTCGGCTGGACGACGACAGCGGCGGCGGACTCTGTGCGCCAGACATTGACGTTGACGTGAGGCTCGCGCGTCGTGTGAACCGCGCGTCCGTGTCGACGTGAAAGTGCGACGTAAAGTGCTGCCAGATACCCAGAATCGCGTCCACGAGCTCCGTTTCGTGCCAGATCACGCGCTCGCAGCGCCAAAATACGAGCGTCGCGTCGGTGGATGCGCCATCACCTGCGGTTGCTGCAGCGGGGTCGACCTTGCCGAGCGTGTCGGGGTCGTAATGCAGCACGACTGCTGCTGCAACGGTCGCAAGACTCTCGGCGTTCTTCCACAGCGTCGACTCGCGCGATGGTGCATCGTGCTTGCCGCGCCGCGCGAGGTCGGCCGACAAAATCGCGCTCATCTTGCGCAGCGTCGCTTTCAGCAGCGACACGACGACGACTTCGAGCTGCGCGCGCGACACTATGAACCGCGACAGGTTTGTAAATGGATCCTGGAGCAAGAACCACGCAAGTTCGTTGCTTCGCGCTTCGAGGCACACGAGCGACGAGATGAGGTCGTACGAGCAGTCGGTGATAAAGTCGACGCATCCGCTTGGCTGCATTGCTGCAAGCAGCTCAATCAACGCGAGCTGCATGCGGCTGCTCATGCGCGTAAACACGAGTGCGTTCGCATCGGCGCGCGCTTGTTTCATGCGCTCGGTGCGTTCGCTACCGTCGTTGTTCGAGCTGAGCGTAAGCAGACTCCGAACAAAGTCAACGTCGTCGTGCGCAACGAGCGCAAACATCGCGTTCACGCGCGTCGCTTCCGATTCAGTCTCGTTCAGCACGAGTTCGCGCAGCTGGCTCATCGGAACGCCCGGACAGCCGCGCAGTTCGATGCCAAACAGCGCTGTTGGCGTGGACGACCCGACACGCTGGCGTTCGTGCTCGGCACCACGGAGGCTCAAGATCGCTTCGATAATCGGGATCTGCTCGGTCGTAGACGACACCGTCGCCGTGCCGTTCATGCTCGAGATGCTATTGAAGATGAGGTAGTGCCGATTGATCGTACTCGCGACGGTCGGGGACCCAAAGATCTGCTGGAGGTGCCGGATCGCAACGACGCGAATCGCCATTGGACTCGATCGGACCATGCTCAAGAACGGAAACATCATGTTGCCGTGCCAGATCGTCGCGGTTGCGAGCGTCTCGTCGGCAATGAGCGAATCAAACGCCTCGGTCTTGCCGTCCAGCGCTTGCATATCGCTCTTGCTCACTTGGATGCCGAGGATCATGAGCAACATCTCCGAGTACACGCCCATCGTCACAATGTTCGTCTCAGGCTTGAGCGCCAGCATGATCAAGTACGCGTCGCCAACGGACAAATGGATCTTGTCAACGCTGTTCGTCTTCTCGCGCTCCTGCGAGCAGCCGCACTTGAGGAAGAGGTACGTCCGCAATAACCGCAGTGTCATGACGCGAATGGCGTCGTTTGCAAACTCCAGTAGCGGCAGCCAGATACGTAAACCACCGAGGCGGGCAAACAGATCGAGCAACCCTTCTGGCGCAGTCGGCTCAACGGACAATTCAATCATGAGCTGCAACAGATCCGGCAAGTCGGCTTCTGGGACGTTCTCGACCGCCGAGCCAGCGTCCGCTTCGCCGTCAGAGATGCTCTTTGCGACTGCAGAGAACGCTGCAGCGAGCGAGTGTTCGCCCGTGGCTGGCGCTGCGCCAGTGTTGCTCGCACCCGCCGTGTTGACGACATTGCTGCTGTCTGACGCAATCGCGGTGTCATCGGCGTGGACGCCCGTGAGCATCGGGTTTGTTGGTTTGCCGATCATGCAGTAGATCAGCGTCCGCGTGCTCTCGTACGACAGCTGCGACTTGGGTTCGTTGCCTTTCACAGCGACTGCACGCGCCAACACGGCAGCAGCAGTCGTCGTCGACGTCGGTGGCTTTACTGGCTGCGCTTCGCAAAGCACGATCTTCAAGATCGTAAGTACGCGTTTACGTAGTCGATCGATCTCCTCGGGCGTGTACGACCGCGCACGACGGAGCGACGTCGGTTGCGAGTGGCGCCAGTAAATCCACGACAGGCAGCGGAGAAAGTGGCGCGTCGAGACGACCGAGAAGCTGCTCTCGTCTTTCCGCGTGGCGACTTCGAGCTTGTCAAACAGCGTTTCCTGTAACGCAACGGGTGCATTCACCCACACGCGAAAGTTGAACAGTAAAAACTTGGAGATCTCGTCCGAGAGCGTCCGGTCAGAGATCACAGCACTGCGCAAGCGCTCGATTGCTGTTAGGAGGTCGGACGTGAGGTACGACGGCGGCAACGACCGAATGAGCAACGCTGTCAGTCGCACGCCCTGGTTCCGACGAAAGATGAATTTGTTCACGAGCGAGTGGCGCATGATCTCCGCAAGTAGCAGCAGCACTTTTGGGATGCACTTGACACCCAGTGGCCGCGCAATGAGGTCGCGCATGTGCTGCAGAAAGTCATTGTCTTCGTCAAACTGCGTCGTTGCGTCGCTCTTGTCGCTTGTCAAACGGTTGTTGCTCGTCGTCACGAGCAGCGGTAGACAGATGAGCGGTCCACCGAGCTGGGCGATCGACTGCTTGAACGTACTTGCGTGGCGCAGCCGCACCCCAGCACTTGCTGCTGCTGCGTGGTGGCCGTTCCCGCTCGAGTCGTAACAGACGCCTTTTGCGCGGTCGCAGTGGCGCGCGTCGTACGCGAGCAACAACCCGTCGCTTGAGCTCCCGAGAATGAGTGACGACGCGCTCGAACTGCTGGTCGACGAGCTGCTGCTTGATCCAGCAGCAGCGGAGACACCCGAGGACGTCGACGACGACGAAATGTACGAGTTGAACTGGAACACGAGCGCGTCGTACTCGTCGACGCTCTTGATGTTCGTGACAATGTTCGCTGGCAGCGCCTGCCCAAACAGCGCCGTCGGACCAAGCAGCACACGCAGCGAGCTCGTGTTGTAGCTCTCGCGCATCCCAATCAGCGCTTTCACAACAGGCGTCATGAGCGTCGTGTTCGGGTACGCAAGCTTGAGGCTCTGGCGCAATTCGCCATTCAGAAACACATCGAGCTTCGACCCGCGGATCTGTCGATGCGTGTGGGTGATGCATAAAAAGTGCCACCGCCCGGGTGTCACGAGGTCCGCAACTTCGACGTGGCCGTCGTTCTTCTTCTTGTCAAAGCTCGTGACAAGGAGCGACGACCGGACGAACGAACACATGACACCGACGCCTGTTTTGCCACTGTGTCAAGTGCATAGGCGCATAGACGATAGAAGAAGCACGTGTCAGTCAGCTACAGGCAAGTCATACAGCCTATTTGCCTACAAAAATCCACACTCGAGACGCACCAGAACGTAAACAGCGGCGCAGCGACGTCTGGTAGGGTCTCAAACTTGATCCATGCGCAGAACGTGTAGCCAGCAGTCGGGAATGCATCAAACATCGGCAGTACGAGGCCCGAGAAGTCGCCACTCAGATCAAAGAACGACGCTGGGCCGAACGAGTCGCGCGCAATCATCTCGAGCGTCGCGAGGTAGTAGCTTACGTTCGTGTCGCTCGGTGCGTCGAGTGCAAGGCGCGGGCTACGGAACACACTGAGCATTGCGCGAATGTCATCGATACTCACGCTGTGGTTTGCGAGGTACAGCAGAAGTCGCAGGACTTTCTTGAGCACTGCGACGCTCACACACGGATCTGTAAACAATCCGCGGTCGCTCAAGAACGTGAGGATATCGTGCTGCAGACCCGCGCGGAAGCACGTTTCGACATTCCCGCACGAACTTCGTACGAGGTTGATCAGTGCGTCGAGCGCTGCGACCTGCTGTGGCTCGTCCACAAAGCCGACGATCGTTGCAAACAGTGCCTTGAGGTGCGCTGGGTGGCGGATCGGCAGCTTGGCTGCTTCCGACTCGCTGTAGTCCCTCCCGCCTGTGCGTATAGAAACGAGTGCAGCAACAAAAGTGAGTACTCGCACTACAGCAAACACGAGCGTTTAACGACAGATCTGCTTTGCACGTGATCGTGCGCACGATAGCTGCACGAGCGTTCAATGCGTGTCACGTACATAGATTGCGCAAGAACTGCTGCACCACATCATTGTCGCTGATGCTGTTGGTAGCAGACGATTCCATTTAGTTACTTAATGTCGACCCCCCTGCTTGGAACGGATCACTTGTCGATGTGAATTCTTCCCTAGATTGGCTGCTGGGCGTGCGTGGCGACGATTTGCGTACAGCTTTTACCGACTCAAGTGCACGCACGCGTCTCCTCTCTTGTCGCACACGCTAACTCGTCGTGGTGTCGCTGGAAGGGGCTGGATCGTCGACCTTCGTGCAAGACGTTGCGTGTGCGCTTCAATGCGGTAATCGCTGGTAGTTTGCGATCGATCGTTCTACTGTACTTTTGTGATCAAACAGTCTGATTCAACAGAGTTCTTTCAAAGTATTGTTTATTTCAGGAGCTCTATCATCTAAATAGGGAATGAGCCCTAAGAATCATCATTAGGATCGATTAAGTTGTGTTAAATTGTACATAAGAAGACTAGTGAATCAGAACTGACTAAACCAATACGAACTCGTTAAATTTACTCGCCAGTATTGAAAAAAGCGAGTGCTACACTCCGCGCCAGGTCTTTTCGCACACTACCGTTTTGCTCATATCTCCGTCAGTTTTTGGAATTGACGCGTGCAATTTAGATATGTGTTTCCTATTACATAGCTGAATGTCCGCAATGCTCGAAACTGCGCTAAACAGCCTTCTTTTATGGGTCTGCCATACAAATTGCTGCTCTTGGCACATCGCCAAGTGTTTCGCACACGTGTACCTATAC
>JAADXH010000074.1:0-47350 GCA_023337595.1 Globisporangium camurandrum
GCGATCAACTACGTCGTGCGTGCTCTCAACCAGGACAATAGTGAAATCATCAGTGCGTTCGCACTGCGGTGCGTCAAAGCGTTTCTCCACTCGCTGCGGCTGTGCGACCGCGACGACGCACACGATCGACATGGTGGCATGGCGATCGCACGCCAGTCGATCGAGCGTGCGATCACGAAGCTCGAGCGCGCGGTTGCGCGGTTTCCGCACGTATTTGTCAAGAAAGCTGCACATCGATCGGTGACATCGACTGACGAGACGCTCGACGAGACGGTCGAGTGGCTCTTTGCCCACGCGATGGCGCGCGAGCAGTCGTTCCGTGAGACGTGCCAGTCTGTGTTTGTGTCGTTTGCGCCGCTCGTAAGTGGCGTCGGGTGCAAGAAGTGGCTGCTGGAGTATGCGGCACAGGGTGCGGATGTTGCAGGGCTGCTTGCGCCAATTGATGCGCTCGCTCGTGTCATGCAAGTGTCTGGACGTGTTAGCGCTGTGATGCATGACACGAGCGACACGAACGACGAAGTCGTCGCGTGGCTCGAGCAGTTTGCGGCATCTGCTGAAGCGTATACGTGGTGCATGGATCTGCTTGGCGATCGCGCCAGTGGTGTGTTGTCGACACCAGCAATGCCAGGTGCTGCGAGTCGAGGCATTGTAGCGAAGCGCAAAGGTGGCGATGCCAGTGACAGTGCGGAGCTGCAGCAGCAGTTTACGATGGCGTGGGCGATCAAGCAGTTCCTCAACTTGACTTACCCCGGCGACGTGGAACGTAGCACGGGGACACGTGCGTACGTGCAGCACAAGCGCTTGCTGGAGGCGTACGGCGCATCGCTTGCGTCGCTGTGCCGACTCGCTGCACCAGCGTTTGCGTCGTCGAGCGCTGCATCGTTTGCGTGGCTTCTCGACACGGCGGATCGCGACGTGTGCGAGTCGTTTGCGACGCGCATCGTCCACATAGTCGCAGACGATCAACTCACGCACTGGGGCGTCAACTGCACGCACGTCGCCTCGATTCGTGCCTTTTGCAGCGCTATTGTCGCAAGTGGTAGTGCGTTCGCGGACCAACTCCGCAGCGCTGCGACCGAGCGTTTGGGTCCGTTGTTGCGGCCGCTCGACGTAGTTGCGAATCCGCCAGCGAGCAGCAGCGACGACCTCGCAGCGATCCACTGTGCGAGTGCGTTCCTGACGCAGGTACGTACGGATGTGTTTGTGAGGCTATTCATATAGATGTCATATCGGTAGCTGATGCGATGCAACTGGGTGCTGGTTTACTTCATACAGCTTGTCGAGTGCAAGATCTTGGACCAACGCACGGCTGGTCACTTCCAACAAGAGTTTGCCGACGCGGCGTTGCGATCGATCCAGACCGATGCGAGTCCAGCGCAGCGCGATCACGTTGCACTCGCAGCTCTGAAGGTTCGTTGGTGATGTTGATAGCTACCTTTACACATTTGGTTGGTTCTGATACCATCATACTGCTTTCCTATATCACTCTTACTGCGACCACTGCGCACTCTTTCAACCACAGACAGCACTACTGTGTGGCTGGGACATTGCACGCGCGTTCCAGGACGCTGACGCGCGGAAGCACTTTGCGCCAATCTACCACGACATTGTCGCGTGCTTGCCGCAGCCAGCGATCTGGCAAGCGAGTGCGACGTATCTCGTTGGCACGGCCGCCGATGACGCGCACGTCCTGTCCGTGCTTGCTGACGTCCTACTTACAGTTGCGAGTCTCCAGCTCTTTCGTGTCGAGTCGCCCGAGTGGGACACGTTCACTGAGTTACTGTTACCGAAAGCGAAGCGATTTGTGCAGAGCATCCGCATTGGCGACCTTGAGCTCCAGCACCAGCGCATGGCGCTCCAGGTCCTACTGCACCTCATCACGATCTACGACAGTTGCTCGAAGAGTCTCCGTGATGTCTTGCGGATTGGTCCTGTGCCCGACATCCGTGACGTCGTCGTCGAAGTGCTCAGTCATCGCGACACGAGCTACCTCGTCAAAGCAGATGCACTGACTGCACTCGCGCGCCTCAGTCGCTGCAGCTCAAGTGGAGGTGGTAGCGCAACTGCAATGTCCAGCGACACAAGCAGTGCGCAGGTGCTGGTCACAGCGCTCAAGACGTTCATAGCCGAAGAGTTTCCAATCGTCTCGACCGACGTGCAGCGCGGCACGAAAGAGTTTGACGTTTATCGGTTACTGTTTCACCACTTGCTGCTCGTCGTGGAAGAGAGTCGCTCGATCGTGTTCCTCCAAGTGCTCTACAGCACGTTGCTCGAAGGATCGCAGCATTTGTTTGCACACGACGTGACACGCGCGCTCGCTGGCTTTGCTGAGAAGCTCGCGAGCACTGCAGCGCTGCGCATCACTGATCGCAACAGTAGCAGCAGCAGTGAAGCATCCGAGCTGCTAGAGCTCGCGGACGTCCTGCTCGATGCGACGATCGACGCTGGTGTGCGCAAAACGTTGCTGGTGAGTGTGTTTACACCGATGATGGAGCTCGAGAGCGCCGACGCGATGAAACAGTTCTTTTTGACTGAGACAGCGTCGCCTGGCGCCATGACGATGCTCAGCAAATTTGCGACGCTGATTGCAAACGCTGCCGATTTAAGCACGACCGGCAGTTTCTTCAGTGCCGCAGTCGCGTTTGCACTTGTTGAGATGCTCTTTCGGCTTGCGGATCCGGAACTCATTCGCTCGGACATCAACGCTGCGTTCCTGGGCCACGCGAGCGGGAAAGGCCGCGAGTTTACGATGCTTGTGTGCAAGTCCGCGAGCAAATTGATCACGAAGACGCACAGCGGTGGCGCAAACACTGCAACGATCCGGTTTGCGTGTAGCGAAGCGTACAGTTGTTTACTGACTGCTGTCTCCAAGACGCAGAAGCAAGAGAAGTTCTTTGACCAGATTCTGTTCCAAGAAGCGCTATGGCCAAACGTGATCGACGTCGCGCAAAAGTTTGAGCTACGTGCTGAGACGGGAGCGTTCCCGACGATCCCGCTCTCGACGCTGTCGGCATCGACGCTGCGTGCGCATCAGCATGCGCAGGATGCTGCCTCGCGGACGCCACGCACTGCACGAGCGCGCACATCAGCAACATCGTCATCCACGCTGCAGTTCTTCACGGGCAGTAGTTTGAGCCAGACTGCGTCGCCGCTTCTCGTGTCGGGCGATGGCGCGACGACGCAGAGCGCTGCGGAGCAACGACTTGCGACGAACAGCGCAGTGTACAAGAACCTCACGATCGAGCTCGATGCGATCAACGACCACCCAAGTATGGTGCCGCTCTTGCGCACGCTCGTGCTCATGAAAGACGAGTTTGGCGCGAACTGGGACGCAGCGACGATGCCGAGTTGGATGCACAAGCTCTATAGTGTCGTCGCCGATCCACTTACGGAACTCAACATCCGGCTGTTTATCGTGAAAGTCGTGCTGAACGTCCCAGATCCGTTTACGCCGTATGCGACGACCTGGTTGGCGAAGCTCCTTGACGCGGTGCTCGAAGCCACGATGGCGTCCACGCCGCCCGAGTTCAATTACCTCTTGCGCGATTGCTGCAACCTGGCGCTCGGCGAGTGGCGCGACGTGTCGGTCGCAGCGCTGCGTGGCTCGCCGTCGCGGTTCATCTCGACTCTGATCGAGTTTACGCCGCACACATCGAATGCGATCTTGCACGACAACATCCTGCTCGTGACGCGACTGATCGTGCACTGGAATCGCGCCGTTACGGTCAGCGCTACGACCGTCGAGCGCTTCCTCTTTAGCGACAACCAGGAAGCGCGACTTGAAGTTGCCGAGCGCATCGCAGCGCTGCAGATCCTGAGCGCAATGCTGACGGCAGGGACCCTCGACGAACTCGACGCCGAGACGCCGTCTGTCACGGGACGGAGCGTCGTCGACGGCATCGTGCTTGCGTTGCAGCACAAGCGCGCGATGGTGTACACTGTTGCGGCTGAAGTCGCGGGGTTGTGTCTCCAGACGTTTCGCACGAAGCGCAGTACGTTTGCGCGTGCCGTCGCGGACGAGATTGTCAAAGCGTACAACAACGAAGACTCTGGTCGGTTCTTGGCGCTGCTGCGGAACGTTTCGTTCCATGCGGCGCACTGCATCGACGCAATGATGCTCCAGCGCCTCTGCGCCGTGCTGCCGAAAGTGATTGCAGTCGACACGTGGGCTCGCTTGGCGAGCGAGTCGCTCGAGCACGCGGCCAAGCACGCGGACGTTGCGCCGCTGCTGTTTCCCAGCATCCAGCCGGTGCTGAGTCGCCTCATTAGCCATCGTGATGCAGCCGTGCAGTTTGCAACACTGCGCACACTTGATAGCATTACGTCGACGCTCGAGCCTGCGACGCTCGAGCGGCTGCTTGCGAGCAGTAGTGACGGCGGCATGGACTTGCTCGGCCACTACGCGACGCACACTGACACGAACTGCCGGACGCTCATGTATATGATGGCGAAGCGGTTCTTCCGCAGCGATGTGCTGCCAGCGACGCTGAAAGACGCACTGCGGCGCGCATTACTCGGCGGATTGTGCGACAGCGACACGAGCATTCGCGACGCGCTGCTCAAGTTCTGGCACGAATGTGAGCTGCTGCCGTCCGCGTCGAGCTTGCGGCTGCTTGAGCTCTTTGACTCGCTGTTTACGCCGGCGCTTGCCGACAAGTGGGTTTTTTATGCAACGAACCTGCTCGTGCTGCTCTCGCATAGTGCAAACGACTACGACGCGCCGCTGTTTGCGAGTGCGCTGACGAAATCCGAGTTCCGCGACGCTGTCGTCGATGCGAAATGGGAGGGACAGACACAGACGATGGCACCGATGTTTTCGGTCGAGAGCGACGCATTTGCCGCAAAACTCGCGAGGATGCGCGACGCCGACAGCGCTGGGACACTGAGCTTCTTGGGATCGCTGTCGTCGGATCCATTCGACACTGCGCACCAATCGCAGCTCGTGACAGCAACATTTGGTACAAATTTGTCTTGTGTAGCCTACATGCGAATGAAATCAGCTGCTGTGTGGCAACAGCGACAGGCACTGACAATCACTGTGTTTTATTTGTTTGACCATGCTGTGCAGACGCGAGCCAACAGAGTCGAACGCTTGGGACACAGACTGGGACGCGACCGCGACGCCGCTTTGCACGGCAGCAGTACGCGAAACCGAGCAGCACCGCAACTGCTGCGAGTCTCAATCGCCGCTCGACGAGCGATTTCTTCCGCGAGCAGTACACGCTGTTACACAAGCACCAGCAAGCAATCACGACGCGCCATCGACGTGCGCGGAACCAGCACGTTGCGATCAAGCGGCAATATCGTATTGGCGAGTACCCGGACATTCAAATCAAGACGCGCGACATTGTTGAGCCGCTGATGCTGCTGTGTGCGAACCACGCTGCGACGTCGAGCGTCGTGTTTGCGAGCTTCTTTGCGTCGATCGTGCTTGGCGCCGGCTTCCAGCACAACGTGGAGCTGAGTGACAAGCTCGTCGACCGCATGCAGCAGACGCTGGCACAGCCGAGTGTATCGCCGAGCCTCGTGCGGTGCTTGCACTTGGCGTATTTCAACACGATCATCACAAACCCGAACGTCATGCGCGACCTTGCGCTGTCGGCGACGAGTATTGGGAGCTCGACGCTCGCAAGTGGGAGCTACCACTCGGGCGAGCTCATCATCGAGGAACTGCTGATCCACCACATGGAGAGCACCAACAACAGTGACAACGGCCTCGACGTCGTAGCGTCCTACGAAGCGGCGACTGAGTACCACGACCAGCTCTACAAAGTGCTTGCGACCGTCCAAAAGAGCGATTTGTTGATTGCACTCGCTGCGAGCTGCTGTACGATCGACCCGACGAAGATCGCGCTGCGTGCGCGGATCTCGGGCGACTTGCCACTTGCAATTGCGTCGTACCAGAGCGCCGAGCGGTTGCTTGCTACGGACAAAGACACATCGGACGACGTTGCAATGCTCGACATTGAGTCCCAGTCAATGCTGCCAACAACGTCGTCGTCGCTCGCGAAGCAGTTTGAAGCACAGCGGTGCTACTGGGAGCGCTTGGCGTGCTTGGAGCAGCTCAACAACTGGGACAAGCTCGAGCGCGAGCTGCTACCGAACGATATCAGCAATAGCAGCAACACTGGCAGCATCAACAGTACGAGCAGCAGCAGTACCAACAGCGGCATGCACGTTGTCTGGCAGCAGGAGCCGCCGTACCTCGAGCAAGGTCTTGGGCACTGCGTGCGATCATTTGTCGGTGTGCTCGAGCGCGTTCGTGATGATCCACGTGCGCTCGAGAAACGACGGCGCAAGATCCGCGCACTCGTCGACGCAGCAGCGAGCGAGCCGCACGTCTCGGAGCTACTCGCATCGACGTTCTGCCCTGAGCTGTGCTTGATGTACCTCGAACTCGGCGACACGAGCCGCGTGCGCGTGCTTGTCGAGACATTCTACAGCAAATTCGTCGCGCGCTGGCAGAGCACGTCGGCTGCTGCGCCGCTGCCGCGTTTGGATCTCATGCAAGCACTTGCGAGCGTCGTGCAGATCGACGAACTCTTGGTTCTCGTGCAGCCACAACCAACGCGCGCGAGTAAGTCGTCGTCCAGCGACACTCTTGAGCGCAAGTACGTTGCGTTCAGCGACCGGTGGACGCGGCACGCACATCCGTCGGACGGCGTCGAGTCGGTGCGTGCGTGGTCGCGGTATTACATGACGCAGAGCGTTGCGAGCGCGTTTGTCTGCACGCACGGCGTCAACACGGGCGTGCTGTCGGACGCAGCGATGCGGACGCTCCAAGTCGACGCGGCGCAAGTGATGCTCCAGTTTGGCAAAGTCGCAGTTACGAACGACATGCTCGCACTGGCGTCCAAGTACCTCAAGGACTTTCGCGAAGTGTGCAACCGCCAGCAACTGCCGAAAGTCAGTGCGCTCATGATCGATGTGTTTGTAACGCACGTGCTCAAGCTCGCGGACCGCCACTTGCACAAACAACATCAGCAGACGAGTGGCGACAGTAGCAGCAGCAGCGCAATCGAGTCGGTCACAGCCGTCACGCGGTACTATCAAGCGGCTGCGCGCATGTTTGACAACGACGACATCTTGACCGTGTTTGAGACCGCAGATGCACGCGAGCGCGTCGCGATCGGCGCCCTTGAAGCACGAGCGTTTGGGAGTGCAGCGCAGTTTTACCTCACGGACGGCAACGACGCGTCGGCTGCCGAGGAGTGCTTTACACGATCGATCGACGTCTTTGAGCGGTCGTGTAAGACCGTGACTGCGCTGTCGCACACGACAAACGACGGCGCGACGCTCGCAGCGTTCCGGACGTGTCGCCTGACGTTTGTGCAGTTTCTTGTTGATTTGCTGTTTGCGAATGACGGACGCAATACCAATCGCAGCAGCAGCAACAAGAGTCCATGGGAGGCGTTTACTGATCGGGAGACGCTCACGAAGTTGCTGCTGGAGAACGTTTTGGAAGGCATGGCGATGGGCGACCAAGAGTGCAGCAACTACTTGCCGCAACTCTGTGACGCGATTGCGCCGTTCCCAGCACTCGTACAGCAGTTTGAGCGCGAGATGCTCGCAAGCGTCCCAATGTGGACGTGCTTGCGCTGGGCAGCGCAGCTCATGGCGCTCCTCAATGGTCCGATCAGCGACACGATCGCCCGCGTGCTCGAGAAGGTACGACAAACTAACTGTATTTGTGCTGAAGAGGCTTGTTTGGCGGTGTACCTTGGATGCGATCGACTGCTACTGACTTGATTGGCGCTGGATGCGTTTGTGTTGTAGATGGCGAGTGAGTACCCTGCTGCGCTCTTTTACGACTTCAAAGTCACGTGCGCAGGCAGTATGAAGGGCTTTCGCACCGACGTCACGCGCCTCGCAGCGCTGCTGGCGAACCCTGTGATGGAGAAGTTTGTCGATGCATTGCGTTTGTACGTTATTGCCCACATAGATCTTCTCGTCTTTGTGTCACCATAGCGACTATCATAACAGTGAGTGCGACAGTGCAGTGACACTCTTATACGTATACGCGCACATACAGAGTTCACCACCCCGAACTGCGCCTGAAAGAAGGACTGCGGGAGATCGCACGGTGCTTGGGCGAATCCAAGGCAGCGCGTGCGACGGAGTTGATGGACGCGCTCTGGACCGACTGCTTTGCGCTCGAGCGGACGCTGTTGGGCAACCACATCGGTCGGTACAACCGCGAGTGGGCAAAGAAGACGCGGCCGCACATGGAGAAGCTACTGGGGAAGCACGGCCGCAACCTCACGGCCAAGTCTGTCGCCGCAGCGCGAGAGTGGATCACGAACAACTTTGCAGTCGTCCCGGGTCGCCACGGCATTACGAAAGACATGAAAGCGCGGCTCGTCGACTTTGCCGAGTGGCTCGACGAGTTTGACCACACAAAGTCACGACTGGAGCTCCCAGGCCAATACGGCACCTGTACGTCTTCTATCTGTCTGTTTGTCTATCTGCCTGTTTGGAGTGGCTGCTACAGTCTATAGTGATCCCATGTATCTTCGCTGCGTGGCTAACGATCCACACGCTTGTCTCATTGCCATTTCGATCTCTATCGACAGACTGGGGGAAGCCCGACCCGAGTCGCCACGTGCATGTGCTGAGCGTCGCGTCGTTGCTCGGTGTGCTGGCATCCAAGCAACTGCCGAAGCAGATGACGCTTCACTGCAGCGACGAGCGCGACTACACGTTCCTCGTTAAAGGCGGCGAGGACTTGCGGCTCGACCAACGCATCGAGCAGCTGTTTGACGTGATGAACCAGATCTTGGCGGCCGACCCGCGCTGCCGCGATCGGAACCTCGTGACGCGGACGTACAAAGTCGTCCCGATGACGCACGAGATCGGGATCCTCGAGTGGCTCCACGACACGACGACGCTCAAGAGCTTGCTCGAGCAGCGGCTGCAGACCGACGCGCGGTGCGCCGACCTCGCAGCGAACAAGCGCCAGAAGCTCCAGCTGTTCAACACGACGGCCGCACGCACGTACGAGTCGTTTCTGCTCAAGCAGCGCGGCACGAGCTTGTGCGCCAAGGTCGCGGCGTTATCGACCGCGGACGTTGCAGCGAATTTGCACAAAGTGCAGCAGCTTGTGCCGGCTGACTTGTTGCGGCGGCAGCTCCTGGACACGAGTGCGAGCTTTGAGACGTTCTTGAGCGTCCGGAGTGCATTTGCAACGTCGCTCGCAGTCTTTAGTGCGTGTTCGTACATTTTGGGCATTGGTGACCGGCACTTGGACAACTTTTTGTTGGACTTGCGCACGGGCGCTGTCGTCGGCATTGACTTTGGTGTGAGTTTTGGCGCTGGGGCGAGTGCGCTGCCAGTCCCAGAACTCATGCCGTTTCGCGTGACGCGGCAACTGGCGACCGTCGTGACGCCGTTTGACAGTGCGACTGTGTTGGCGCAAGACATGCAAGCTGTATTTGGCGCCTTGCGCGCACGCAAGCAGGTGATTGAGAGCGTCATGGACGTGTTCTTGCACGAACCGCTGCTTGACTGGCAGCACGCGACGATGACGTACCAGCGCGAGATCTTTGCTGCAGGTGGAGAAGCGACGGAGGCAGCGACCGGTAGCAACAACAGCTCTAGTAGCACTGGCAGTAGCACGCCTGTGCATGCAAAAGACAATGGCGACAACGACGCGATGCTCGATGATGCAGATGTGGATGCAGCTCCAACGAAGCGAGTGAAACGAACTACAGGACGCGAATCAAGCAAAGCGACTGGGAGCAGCAACACGACGACGACGAGCACGGTGACGACGCTGTTTGAGTCGTCGGATGCAATGGATGCAAGCGCTAGTCCGGCAGAAAAAGGCAACAGCAGCACGAGTGCGTGGCTACCGGATGTGAAAATCGCGATTGCGCGTCGGAAGCTCGAGGGGTTCTCGCCGCGTGTGCTGCTGAAAGAGGAGCTGTCGCAGAACCCGTACTTGCGCGGCGCAGCGCTCACGACGTTCCACGCACTCGTGGACGGCATCGACGACGGACATCACGACAGCAGTAAAGAGAGCAAGAGCGCATTGCTCAGTCCGCTCGCGCAGTCCGAGGAGCTGTTGGCACTTGCGACGTCGCCGGACATTCTTGGTCGCACGTATTACGGCTGGATGCCGTGGCTGTGAGTGATCCCAAGCACGCGTATTGCACTTCGTTTGGTGACGAGAGACGAGCGTGTATGTAGTTGTGGTTGCGCAGCGCAGTGATGATAAGCGTGTGAGTTGATCACGTAGGCAGTTGGCAATTTGCAAAGATCGCACCACAGGAATGGATGCACTTGAACATGCAGCGTGCTGATGTACAACATGACACGTTTGCAGAGTGTGCTTCGCATGGCGCCTGCATGAGCGTTCACAGTCGATGTGCAGTACAGAAGCGTTTACAGGCGCACCTTCGTGCACACACCTGGATCACTGGCGCAGGCAGCGTGCAGCGGGTAAAACGTCATGAGTGTGCAGTCTATGACATCCTTTGTCTTGGAGTTGCTGACATCGAAGTGAACCAAGCGAAGTTCAGAAGTTTGAGGGCACGCGTAAGCTATTTTGATTCGTTGCTAATTGCGCCAATCAAGTACAAGGCACGCGTAACAAAATTACATAAACGGGTCAATATAGTCTCGTCGCAGAGCAAAGTTGGTTTATGAACATTCCGGTGATCCTAATAATTCAATTTGTTTAGCCGAGCATTCGCATCAGCAACAAACACTTGTCTTGCGAGCTTGCTCTAAGCGCAAGACTCGGCACTTTGTGTTAATGCATCGCGCGAGTACAGCAGGATCGCCACACAAGTTGTGGTTCACCATTGGTGCTTGCGACTACTGCACTGCAATGTCTGCAACATCGAGAGCATCGAAAGGTCCTCGAGTCGGCGAAATGGTACAATGCATCCCGGCATTTTTAGTTGGGCCACCACGTCCAGCATCTCACTTCGTCGTCACGCAACTTGGATGTTCTGAACACCCCCCTGATCGACTTGACTTGAGAAAGTGAGATGGCTCGACAAAGCACTGGTTGCAAGTATTGCAAATCTTGGCGAACAACTTGCCGCATGGCCGCCGCCTGTTGCTGCTAAAGGCATCTGGACGATCTGGACGTTGTCTATTTTGCTGAACAAGTCGGTTTGGACGTCTGCCTGAACTGCCGACAGCAGAGACTCTGCTGGCGACAGGAGCGTGCTTCGCGTGTTGGGGTCAGCGATAGAGGAAAGTATTTGGGCGTGTTGATCCGCATTTGCGAAAAGGTAAAAACTTTGCTGTATAATATTCTGCAGCATTTTAGGTAATGGATGTCGACTTCATCCACCAGTTTCCCTATCGTTGGTAATTCAAAATCACACACTCGATGAGTTCTCGTTTTGTCATGCACAAAACGCAACAATTGGACGTTATATATGTGGGCATGCAGTGCACTGAGTAGCTTTGCGGCTTGCTCCGAGGACGCCGAATCGATTGCAGACGAACAATGAACTGGCCAACAAGCCAAGATCACCAGGAAGCAGCGCGTCAAAAGGAATGGATAGCACGATGTCAATATGAAGCGGAAGGCAGACAAGCGTGGTGTGCCACGCGAACGCGACTACAAAGACATCGGCTCGGCAAGTCGATACATCTAGCATTGCGGTTCAATCTACTGACTGTACAACCACCACTGCGTTGCACCAGTTGTTTATCGTCGACGCTCATCAGCGCTTTCGTGCGTCAAATCTGGTGCAGTGCTGCCACACCATTGCCACACTAAACACCATATGTTTGCGGAAGAGGATAAACTCGAAAACGTGCGAGAGTCACGCAAGAGACAAAATTGCTCGAGTGTGCGCTCATTTATCAACTTGCGCCGTCACAGTCGCAAAACTTGCAAGCACGAAAGAATCCACGAGCTGCTCGACCTGTCCAACAACTCTTGAGTCTGTCCACACACGCGCACCTGCACACTTCGTTGCACCGAAAGATCTTGGCGTCGAACGCAGCCACAACAAGAATCCATCACTCGTCCATTTTGCAGCTCGCCAGCACTAGCAACACATCGCGATGGCTGACCCAACGAGCCGCAACACGAACAAGAAGAAGCTGCGCGCGACGCGGAGCGAGTATGTCGGCGAGTCGACGCCGCTGTTCCACCACAGTGACAGCAATGACTTTGCACCACTGCCACCGATCGTGGCGCGCAAGCCGCTGCGGAAAGCACCAGCGTGGCAGTTTTGGCAAACGCTTTCGACCACGCACCGGTTCTTCCTCTTGCTGCTCATGAGCGGCATCCCATTCGGCGGCCACTTTGTCAAGGTATGTTCTGCCCTATTGCTGGTGTTGTTGTTGTCAATGCGCTCAGTTCACTCACACTTGCGTATCGCTCGTTCATTCATCGCGTCCATTAGAACGGCATGTCGTCCCTCGAGCAATTCATGCTCGACGACCCGGACTTTCCCATCACGAACACGATGTACGGCGCACTCGTGTCGGCCGTGTCGGTCCCAAACATGTTCTTGCCGCTCTTTGGCGGCCGCTTGCTCGACAAGAGCGGCCACCACAGCATCTTGTTCTTCCTCGTGTGGATCTGCATCGGACAAGCGATCTTTGCAATCGGCATGGCGCTCGAACTGTATTGGCTCGCGCTCTTTGGCCGCGTGTTCTTTGGTGTCGGCGAAGGGTCGGTCGTCGTTGGCGCGCGTGTGTTCATCGCATACTGGTTCCGCAATCGCGAACTGACGTTTGCGATGGGCGTCGGCGTCGCGGTCACGAACGTGTCGAAGATGCTCGCAAAGTCAACTGTTGCGCCGATTGCGCTGCACTTTGGCGGCTACGTGAGCGCGCTCTGGTACGGCGTGTTTGTCTGTTTGGGGTCCGTTCTCGTCGGCGTCCTCGTGTGTCGCTACACAAGGAAACTCAAGTGCATCGTGAAAGACCGCGTCGAGAGCAACGAACCGCTCGATCCTGAGCTCCACTGGCTCAAAGAGTACGCTGACACGAAGCGCCGGTCAAAAGTCTTGAAAGACCGGCGCTTGGCAGCAGCGACGAACAGCAGCACGGTCGCGGCGCTCGAGAACGAGATGTCGTGTGACAGCGTCCAGCGCTTCTCGCGCATGTTTTGGACGATCACGATCCTCCACGTAATGTTCATCAACGTGTTTCATCTATTCCAGAACGTCAGCAGTAGCTTTCTGTACCAGCGCTATGGCTACTCGCTCGTCAAGTCGGGGATCGTCAGTAGCATCTCGCACAGCTTTGTCGTGTTTGCGCCGTTCATTGGGTTGATGATCGACCAGTTTGGCGGCCGCATGATTCTGATCATCGTGTCGTCGATGCTGTCGATCTTGGCGTATGCGCTCATGATCTTCACGGACACGGACCCGATCGTCTCGATGGTCCTCATCTCGATCTGTCTGTCGTTCACACCGACGATCTTGATTGCCGCGGTCGCCAAGTCGGTCGGCCGCAAGAGCTACGGCGCAGCGTTTGGGATCGTCGAGATCTTTGACGCAATCGGTGCATCGGTCGGGAACATCATCATTGGGTACTTGCGCGACACGACCGGGAGCTACGACGCCGACATGAGGTTGCTGCTCGGCATGGCGATCGTCACATTTTTCCTCAGTCTCGTGCTGATCTGGGAAGACCGTCGCAGTGGCTGGACGCTGAGTGCCCCGAGCTCCAGATCCCGCGCACTGTCGATCGACGACGACGAGCCACCGCCGTCGAACTCGGCGCTCTTCCGTGCGCGGTACCAGGACAATGGCGGCGCTTCGGACAGCAGCAGCAGTAGCCCCGAAGTCGGACGTGGCGCAGCGCGCAAAGTCGCGCACAACGTCGAAGAGATGCAAGCGCTCGCACGCTCCCCGGCGCACAAGTTTGCAGGTGGATCGGACACCAAGGTGTAGTAGGAGAAACGCGTCGATTGTATTGTATTTAGGAAAAGAGGAGAGATAGACGCTGGACTGGAGAGCGAACGACAGATGGAAACGATGGCGACAATACGAACTCGCTTTCGATGATGTACGAACACTGTGATCGCTCTCAACGCTATAGCTACTGCAGTAGCTTTATCAGCGCTCGATGTATTACCAAACCAGTTCAGTTGTGCTGTCCTACGCGTTACGCTACGCCGTTGTCTGCTGTCGTCATTGCGAGCGTCAGCTTTGTGCGCATCGCATCGATGTTCGAGTACAGCGGCAACTGCAAGCGACTGCGTGCAGCGCTCACAGGGACGACGACTGGGTAGCACGCGTCGGTGTGGCTTTCGTTGGCTGCGAGCACGTCGCTGCTGATTTCGAGTACAAATGGTTCGTACGTGCGAACGCTCTCGTTTAGATCTTGTTGACGGTGCACATCGTCCGCGTCCAAGTGCTCGCGTCTCGACATGGCTTGTTGTCCAGTGGTACCCGCGCTGCTATCGCTGACACCGAGAAACAGCAGCAGTGCGTGTCGCTCGACTGCTGTGAACGATACGACGAGGTCCCAGAACATCAAGTGGTGCTGCGCAGTCGGATTGTACGTCGCGTGAAACTGAAGTCGTTCGAGCGCAAACACGTCGTTGTCGTCGCTCACGCGACTTTGCACTTCGCTTGGTGTCAAGATTGCGAGGCAGCGACTCGGGACAACCGAGAAGAGTCCGTCACGGACTGCGTCCATGATGGCAATGCGCGCTGCACTCGACTCATTTCGCTCAGTGACTTCTGCTGCTGCCGTCATCTTTCGACGCACAGTCGGGTCGACAATGTCGCGCCAAAAGCCAGTCGAAACAAACTGCAGCGGCAACAGCACGCCGCTTCGCCACGCGAGTCCAAGAATCTGGCCGAACTGCGTAAACCACTGCAGCACCTGCTCTGACGTAACATTGCAGTGCGCCAAGACGCTTGGCGCGAGCAATACAATGTTCACATCGAGCACCAGTCCAGTTGGTGGCAGCAAGTGCAAGTACGCTTGCGATGCTGCGTGTGTGCGCCCAGCTGCAGCAGCAGCAGTCCACTGCGCAAAGAAGTCGTGATTGCCGCTCGCACGTAGAGCGTCCGTGTCTGCAATATTCGTGGGGACGAGCAGCGGGAAGGCTGACGACTGCAGCTCGATCACGACGTCTTCGAGCAAGCGTGCATACTGCGTCGCTTGGCTCGTCGTGGACGGTATATTGCGTGCGTCCTTGACGGCGCCGTTGGCATCCCCATTGTCTCCAACACTGTGCTCGCGCTCAACGGCGACCTGGAACGCGCGCGTGATCGGTAGTGGCTCAAACGGTGTCGTGAACGCTCGGCGCCAATCGCGCGGTGCAAGGCGCTCGAGCTGCTTCGATACTTGTGTAAATAGACTCTCCCGGCAACTGCGCTCCGACACGAGCAACACGCGCTCGTGGCGAGTCGCATCGACACTAATGACGTTTGCTCGTTCGCACCAAAATGGTTCCTGTCGAATATGAACTGCGTACTGCACACGCACGCGTGGGAGATCACACGCGTCGTCGACTGCACCGTCGCTCGATCGGTCCGTCAGATCGTTATCGGTCGAAAGCACTGTCGGCGTCGTTGTCTTGTGCAGCATCTCGTTGATCAACCGATCCTTCTGTGCCGCAAAGAGCACTCGAGCGACAAGGCGCGTGACGTCGGTGAATCGCGATGGGTCATTCGGATTCCACTGCGAATCGTTCAGCAGCGCAGCGATCGCGTCGGCGCGAACGACCGCGTCTGCGTACGCTGCGTGCTTATTTGTGTTGTTTGCGTCAACAGGATTGTCGTCTGGACTGTCATCACGCGTAGATGGCAGCAACGACCGTTGAGTGACTGCACGCGGCAGCAGCGACGCTCGCATCGGCTCCGGCACTATGAATCGCGTGACACGGTACACGCTTCGGTTTACAAACAACAGCAGCGCTGCACGCGCTTCGACTCGCGCCTGGATCGAGTGTGTATGTGATTCTACGACGTCACATGTCGCACTCGCAATCTCCGTTTGAGCTGCCGCGACGAGCGAGCAAACTGTATCGTCCATCTCCAAGGCTGTCGATACATCCGCAAACGCCAGGCACTGTGGATCGCCTGTGCCACTCGCGTCTGCAATGTCGTTCAGTGTCTGTAACAGCGCTGCATCCAGTGCTTCGCACGCTGCGAGGCGATTCCATTGCGTCTGGATCGCGCAGAACGCATCGAACATACACAGTGACGACAGTGTTTGCGACTTTTCGTCATCTCGGCATACTCGATGCACTGGGAACTCACTAGGCGACGCAAGCATGTGTTTGCACGTATGGAGACTCCATGCTGCGAGTGTTGGCGACACGCCACTCGAGCTCGACGCGTCGCTCTCGTGTTCGTACCAGAGCTCGTGGTTGTACACGCCAAGCACTGTTGCTTGGCCATGCGCGGTGCACACTGCGTCACCAGCTGCGAGGCCAAATCGCTGCGTCGCTGCCAAACTCGCGTGAATGCAGATGACGTGTCCGAGCTCGACTTCCCGAAAGACCGCGTCGCCCCGTTGCCACAACGCAAAGTCCGCAAACGCAGCAGCAAACAGCGTCGTGCTGTCGTCGTTGTCGTCGCTGGCTTTGACGTTGACGTCGTTCCGTGTTGTGTGCACTGTTTGCAGCATCGTTGTGTACGCTTCCACTGCGTGCATCGCGAAGATAGTGTTCAGAATCGTTGCATGCTGCGTGTGCTGCGCGCGTTGTGTATGGGACGCACACGGCGCAGTCGTCGCTGCTGCGACTGGCGGCACGACCGTGAGCTGATCGTCCTTGTTGTACAGCGAGAACGCGGGGAACCACTTGTACGTCTCACTGCTCGACGCTGCTGCTGCTGCACTCGCACTGCTTGCACTACTCGCAATGACATGCAAGTTGGTCGCTGCGAGCCCCAAGTACTCGCCGTTGCGGCTGAACGCGAGCGTCTTCGCGTCGCAGTCGAGCGTGACTTGGAGCACGTCGCCTTGCTTGAACATTTCGCCATACGAATGGAGTTTGGTCTTGTTGTGCCACAGTGCACGGTTCGCCAAGAAGCCGTAGCCGTAGCCGTCGCTGCCGATGTAGTTCTCGAGGCTCGCGTCGCGCGTGCAGACGCCGACAAAGATGTTCTTCGACACACACGTGTCGATGCGGACATGCCACTGGTGCACGCCTTCGTCAAAGCCGACGGTCGTGCGAACCGTGTGCCACTTCTTGTTCACGACGTTCTTCACCGACAGGTTCTTGTTCAGGAGCAACAAGTTTGTTCCCATCGCACTCGCATCGAGCTGGAAGAGCGGCTCGCGCAGTGTCTGGAAATGCAGTTCGCGGACAGGCGGAGCAGGTTTTTGTTGTTGCGTAGGCGGTGGTAGCAGAGTCGTCTTTGCGGCGAAAAGTATATCTGCAGTAGAAGCGTCGTTGTCGGGTAGTTGTGTGGGCGTCGCGGCGTTTGGATCACCGAGTTCGACGCTCGGCAGCTTTGTGGACGACGCATCAAGACTCATTATGGTTTGTACGGGACTCAGGCGAAGGATGTAGCGCGTATCGGGCACGAGGTTCCGCACAGTGTACGTTCCTTTCGAAGGCAGCACGCGCGACGGATAGTCGCTTGCAATGGAGGATGTCTCCAGCTCCGTGTCGAGTAGACTTGGTGGCCGTGCCACACTGAGCGACAACACTGTCGTGTCAACGTCCTGGCTCTCGTTACTGTTGTTTGGATCTGCGTCAGTGGTTTCTGCGGCTGAGTGCTGCTGCGTCCACGAGATCGTCACGTGCGTTGTCGAGAGCGACTCGATGCAGAAGCTACTGCTCTCGCCATCTGTGCTTGTAATGCGCTTGTGTTGTGACAATGAAGCTGTTGGTGCGGCCGGCGAAGCTCGCGATCGACGACGCATGGAGCGCACGTACTGGACAACGAGACTGAACGCCGTCTGCGTGAGACTCGAATAGAAGACGCGGCTTGCGCACTCGTTGCGCATACGCAGCACGAGGAGTTCGACGACGTTTGTAATTTGTAGCGCATGCTCAAACGCTGGCAGCCCGTCTGAGCTCCGTCTTGGCTGTGGCGTTGGCGACGACGTGTTCGAGTCAATCGGAGAGTCAGGTACCGTGGACGATGCTGTCTGAACAAGACGGTTCGCACATCGAGATGCTGCGGTCGCCACACCAACGAGCATGCGTCGAAGCAGAGCAAACGCCAGGACGTTCCACGGCATGTGTGTCACGGTTGCAGCCGACGCGATTGCTACCTGCAGATGGAAGAACGCGAGGCTATAGCACGTCGCTGCTGCAATGGGCGTGAACGTCTCGGTGGCGTTGTCAATAGACAACGACGAAAGACGTTTCGCGCGTCGTTCGACGTGGGTGAACACGACACTCGAGAGCCACAGAATGTACTCCATGCGCGGGGCAGTCGTAGTGCTGCTGCTGCCTTTCGTTGATCGTTCTTCGAGCTGCTGCAACGACAACACGCGCTTGCACTGTGCGTGCATCTCGTTTACGAGCGCATAATAGATCGGCAGCTGCTTCTGTTGGTCGTTGGTGCTGCTCGTTGCACTGTCAATTGCATCGTGCAGAGCAGCATCGATTGTCGCTGCACTCGTGCGTTCTGCGTGCCATTGCTCATGCTCGCTCTCAAGCAGCGCAAGAAACACAAACTGCAGCTTTGCCGCTCGATCCAGGACGTTGTGAGCGGCATCCAGATGACTTGGCTGCAGCGACGCGTCAGCGACTAGCTCGTTGCTTTCAAGCTCGAGCGTCAAGCGCAGGAACCGCCTCAGACGTTCCAACAGCGCTGGCGTTGTGCACCAGGTCGTCACGAGCTGCGACAGTTCGTTCGTCGTGTATGCATGGCCTCCACTGCTCGTGAGCAGCTGATAGAGCGTCTCGCGTGCATACACCAGCGAACAGATGCTATCAAGCACAATACAGAGCGGCAGTGCGTCGTCCTCGTCGTTGCGTCTGTGTAGTTCGACCTTGGCGTCAGTAGACGAAAGGCTATGGATCGCAGACGGCAACCGCATCGCTTGTCGTAGCTGCTCGAGTCGGTTGTCGTCAATGCTGCTGCTGTTGCTTGGCGATGCAACCAAGAGCTCAACCGACAGTTCGTCGTCTGCGTTCAAATCGTCCTGCTCCGCCAGCAAGAACGGATTCACTTGTTGACGCGTCGAGTCGCCGCGGTGCAAGCCACCAAGCGCACTCGTTGATTGTGACGTGTTGCTCCTGATATGGAGTTCTGCAAAACGATCGAAATGATGATCGCGTGTGACGTGTTCTGTGTGTGGCCGGTCGCTCAGAGCAGCAGCTACTCCGTGCACAGTAAACTGATGATGCAGACTCTGTCCGTGGTCGCCAATGCTGCTAATCGACGCCTGCGCGACGCTACCAGACGTTGGTACCTGCGTCGTCGCGCTGTCGACTGCATCTTTCTCCATGCGTTCGAGGATCCAGCCAACAGCGCCGCTCTCCGTGATCGAGTGGCTCGTCTCGACAGCGCATCGAATCGTCCACTCGCGTGGAAATCCAAGACTCGTGAGCCCGTCAATGAGATCGCTGCGTTGCGCCGCGAGCGTCGCATCTGTTGAATCCTCTGCGTCAGTCGTACTTATTATTGAACGATCGAGATCGTTTGACGCGCGCGATCGACTGTCTCGTGCGCTTGCGTCGTACGGAGCAGCAGTCGAGTACCTCGCAGCAGCAACAGCTGCAACACCTGTAGCTCTTATAGCATTGCTGTCCGTGTCGTCGTCCGTGTCGCTTGCCTCGGCGTCAGCCATTCCTACTTCATTGACGTCAAGTTCGTCGAGCTCATCGAGCACATCGCTGCCAGTCGCTCGACCGCTTCCATCACCACTGTGTTGCTGCTTGTCAGTTGCTGGCGGTGGTGCAATCGCAAGTGCGACTGGTTGGAGGCGGCACTGCTCTTGCGCTGCGTCGAGCACTGGGACGTGTGCAAACCCAAGCAGCTGGAGATCCAGTGCAATTGACGATGACGACGACGACAACTGCGTCTGCGACTGTTGCTGCAGACGACTGCTGCGTGTGCCAAATGCAAACTGCACCGACTGACCGACGTTGAGCGACGCTGCTGGACACATGCGCGACGTTGCGGTCATCGGCAGATTTGCAAACGCGACGCCAAGGAACTTGCCGTTCAAAAAGAAGCTCAGCTCCATGCGGTCCGTGTCGAGCAACACACCGACGACATCATCCGCACACCACGCGTCGCCGTAGTCTGATGACTGGACGTTCCACTTCTTGCATCTGTAGCCGTCAAAGCCCCAGCTGTTGCTGTGGTCGCCAACACCCTGGCCCTGGATCGCATCCGCAACAAAGTCCGTGTCGTCAATATATCCTATTTGCATGAGCCCGTCGGTGTGCACGACGACTTCGTGAAACCAGAGCCCTGTGTTTGCTGCGATCGCTGTGTGTGCGAGTCGGACCGTTGGAAAGTGCTCGCGCGCGGTCGCAGTCCAATCACGGAGCTCGACGCTCGCGCTACTACCGCCTAGCGCTTCGAGCGGCGATTGATGACGGTGATGCTGCTGCTTTGCTTGCCACCAGTACGATGGCGGCTCGTGTGTGTGCATGCGCTCTGTATAGTGTGTCCACGCTTCCGACGCGAGTACTTCCAGTTGCAGCAGTGACAACGGCGCAGGTGTCGATGTAATGCTGTTTGTCGTCGGTGTAGCAGCACTGCTGCTGGTGTGTGTGCTGTCCAACAGCTGCTGAAGGAGCGCACGCACGGAGCGCAGACGAAGCGCGTGCTTGTCATCTATGCCGAGCGTCGCAGCAATGAACTCAAGCGACGAACGCGTTGCGAATTCAAACACTCGCTCTGCGATTTGCGCAAATTGCGTCGGTGCATCACCACTTGTAGCCGTGTCGTTGCTGCTGAGGTGAAGCCACTTGTTGCTGCCTGCAGCATCGTCATTCCCGTGCGTTGCGACCATCAAGAACCGAAGGACTGACGCGCGCAGATGGACTTGCAATGCTATCAACTGATCAGCAGCAACCAGTGCTGCTATTGCTGTAGTGCTATTGCTCTGCTCAGTTTCGCGACAAGTCGCTGATGGTCGTCGTGACAGCCCAAGTGATGCTGCGAGACTCGCATGGACGACGTCCATCGGTTGTGGCAATGGCGGCACATGAGCAATGCAGACGGCCTCTCCTGTATATTGAGCTGATGCGATCGTGGACGAGAACGGGCGTGCCGCGCTGCTCGAGCACATCGTCGACAGGTACATCGATGCGTCGAGCTTGCGCCATAAACCTTCCGGACAACTCAACGAACGCTCGGGGTACCCGCCCATTGCCGAGCACACTGCAGCGAGCGTCGACAGCTTGATGGGATCGATTTTCGTATTCAACGCGTCATCGGACACTGCGATTGGCTTGAAACTGTGTGTTGCATCGCTGACGAGACGCGCGACGGTCTCACTCCACTCCGAAGTCACCCACAGACGCTGTACAATGTGGATGCTGCGTGCGCGTGCGAGCGATCCGAAGTGCGAACGAAGACTCGCATCAGAGTGCAAGTCTTTGCTCATCGTCGTGTCGCCATCCGCAGCATTTGTGCCGACATCGTGCGTGTTGATTGCATCTTTGCGTTCCATGATACGAAAGCCAAAGTGCCCAGTCTGCACGATACTTTGAAGCGTCTCGTTGTGCTTGATCACCTGTACATCGACAACATTGGGTAGCTGAGCGCCACTCGTCACGCCGTTCAGCACAAGAACGACGTCGCGGATCGTCACGCGCTTCCCAGCAGCACCAGCAGCAGTCGCTACACTCGCGTCGTTGTTGTCACACAAACGCACAGCGACTGGAAACAGGCTCTGACACAGTGCGGGCAACGCAATGTCGTGTTGTAGCGATCGCGGCACGAGCACGAGTGTGTGCTGTACGAGCTCACGGAGACAAATTTGTGCGAGGCTACAAACCGGAACGATATCGAGCAGCTGGACAAACAGACGCACCCAGCGTGTCGAGAGCGTTGTCGCGTTGTTGCTGAGTGTAGCCTGCATCGTGGACGCAGCTACTGCTGCTCGTGCCTGCGACACATTGCTGCGTGACCGCAGGAGCTGGCAAAGCAGCTGCAAGATGTCGCTGCTGTGCACTTCCGTCGCGTGCTGGCGCTTGAGCTGCAACAGCGTCGGTCCTTGCTGTGCGAGCCAGAGCGTATCGGCCGTCGACAGTGATGCGTCCAACACAAACAAGTCATCGAGTACAGCAGCAAAGTGTCCTTTCGTCACCGTGCTTCGCTGCGTATTCGTATCTGGATGAGGGCGACTTGGGAGGTCTGTAGGCAGGAACGTTGCGACATCTTGTTCGCTGAGCACGCCGCCGACTTGGAGATGCCATGTCTGTGGCTGGCGCATCGTGTAAACGATCGGTTCGGACGAGGAATCGGAGCGACGACCATGGTTTGTCGTGCGCACTGGCTTTCCGTCCAGATACACTGACAGCGCTTGCTCTGCGTCTTGCAATACGACTGCGAGGTGCGTCCACCGACCGATGCCAACGACGCTGTCGCTAAGCACAAGCGTCTGCCATTGCTCGTACTGACTCGGTGCCTTCTGGCTCCCAGTCGTGCTTTTGCCATAGCGCACAGCGACTGCGAGCGTGACGTGCGACGCGCTAAAAGTGTGTGCAAACACGACAAGGTCGCTGATCGCGCCGAGTTCCAAGTCGGATTGCACCTCAACCGTTGCGCGACGCACGGCTGCTGCTTCGCTGTCGACGACAAACAGCACTGGAGACGCTGCTGTACGGTGGATCGTTGTCGCGCTGCGTGCAGCGTCGTCTCGCTGCTGCTGATTCACGTTACTGGATGTGGTCGCTGTCGTGTCGCCCGAGTGCTCGATGAAGAGCCATGCGCACACAGTCCAGCCTAGAGGACGAGACGCAGCACTGGAGTGGACGTGCATGTTTGCGTGGATGGCTTTACGGGAAACGTTCTTGATCGACTGTCTACTGGCAGACGATACAGGCGTCGGATTCCCACACAGCAACGCTTGGCAAGTGTCAGTGTGATTGCGGTGGTGTTGCTGACTGGCGCTGCCTGACGCTGGGATAGAGCAGCACAACAGCGCTTCGATCCGCGCACTCTGCTGCGCGTGCATCTCGAGCTCGTGCTTTGCTTTAGTCAATAGCGCAAACAGCAACGCGTAGACTTGCTCGATGCTGTCGCTGACCGTCGAGACGACCGTGCGCTTTGGTAGCGTGAGGCGCTTGCGCGGTGACAGCGTGTCTTTGCTCGACGAGCTGCTCCGCGATAGACTCAGCGGTGGTGACGACGACGCGAGCAGTAAACACATCGGCGCTGGCCGGCAAGTTGCGACGCTCGACTGGTTCAGCTGGAGTGCGACAGCGCAAAGTGCCGTCCACGCCATCGTACTGAGCGACTCCTGTGCTGTCGATCCAAACACGAGCGCCGCAGCAGACTTGAGTTTTTGCGCGACACGTGCACTGGCGCTACTTGCTGTCAGGAACGGCGACGCCATGCGCAGCAGTTCATCCTGATCGTTACTGATCGATGATTGTGATTGCGACGGCCCACTTGCACGCGCACTTGCCAGTGTTTCTGCCACACCACTTGCGTCGTCACAAAGCAGATCGACCAGCACGTTCGTGATTCCAGCGCGGGCGATAACACCGGATGCAGCGTCGCAACTCACGCCGAGCGCGTGCAGTGGGGTCGTCCACGCAAGTAGCGCTTTGTGCTTCAACGCAAGACACGATTCGTCTGCCGACACGAGCTTCGCGAGGCGCACGTACAGGTTCTCGATTGCCTGTAGCGTTGTCTCTGGACACTCGAAGACACAAGCGTGTTGCTCGACACTGCTACCGCTGCTGCGCTGGTGTCTGTAGCGCTGAAAGCTTGCAGCTCGGTGCTTCAGTGCAACGAGGAGCTCGTCGAGCAAGACGCGCTTCGTGGATGACATCGTAAGTTTGCGCAGCAAGTCATGGAAGAAGCACAGCGCTGTGTGAAAGAGCGCTATCTCGAGTGACGGTGCGGATGCAACGCGCGTCCAGTGCGATAGATCCGCGTGCTCGTGCAGGAGCCGATGCACCTGGAGCACGAACGCGACGATCGCAGCTGGATCTACGTCCGTCGTCAGGACTGCAAACAGATGCGCATTCGGTCGGAGTTGCAGCAGGAACGCAGTGTTTGTGACGACAGTGTTGACAACTTTGACTGCTGTATCGTTCGATGGTCGTAGCTGCCGCAAAACGGACACTGCTGCCTTCACGATGCGCGTCAAAACACTAGCGAAACGAGTCTGTGCGGATTGAGTTGCTGCATCATCACTGACGCTACCGCTCTGGTCGTTTGCTGCTGCTATTGCTTGCTTGCGTTTGTCATGAAAGCGACGGCAATCATCAACGAGTCCGCAATTCCACAACATGACAGCGACGATCGCGCGGACAGTTGCCTCAATTGTATCAGTACGATGCACAGTGTCGTCATGTACTGATGTAGCAGACGCGACTGAAGTGACAGATGGCTGCGCGCACTCGCGATACTCGATTTTCTCTGCTGTGAGCCACGAGGCAAGCGCATCGTCACTCGATGGCGACTGCACCAGTTGTAGTAGAAACGCTTGCGATTCGAGCAGTCGCTCATACTCTGCGTCCAGTGTTTTTCTGCTCGCAGGTGGCACATCGTACTGCTCGAGTTCATTCTCGTTCTCAAACACGCCAGTCTTCTCCCATTGTAGAATCTCACAAATCTCTGAGGCCATCCCAACGTTGACGCCTCTGTCCAGTACAGCAACTGTTGTCGCTGTCGGTGTCGTAGCACTTGACTGCAGCAATCCGGCGGATAGCACACTGGCTGTAAATTGTGCCAGGTCGTCGTTGTCGTCCGTGAGCGCATTCGTGCAGCGATTTGTCGCTCTTGTCATGCATGTCGTAGTCGGTAGCGTCGTTGTCGCTATGCTGCACACGAGTTTTCCACAGAGCTTGCCGCAGACGTCTTGCAATTCAAGCACCCACGCGCAGCTCTCTTGCAATCGCGTAAGCGCAGCAGCTTTTGTAAAATGCTCGTCGTTGTTGTCGATGGGGTCCTGGCGCATCTGATTGCTACTTGTTGTTGCAACGGAGCGCGCTTTCCAGTTGATTTCGTCGAGCAACTTGAGCATCATGGTGGCGTGTGGCAGCAGCCGATGCGCAAACGGGAGTTCCATTGCACTCGAGCGTTGCTGCAGTGGCATGCGCTGCGTCGAGCACTTGCTGTTTTTATCTGGAAGTGCCAGCGCTGGCGACAGTGGCAGCAGTGCACACAGTAACTCGATCGCTGGTGGCAAGACACTGTCGAGCAGCGAGCAATGGAGCCGCGTTGCAACGTTGTCGTCGTGCTGGCAGCTCGTCTTGTGGAGCTTCTTGAGCACGACGATCGCGTCCGTGAAGAGCGCGTCGAGATACCGCAACACCAAATCAACAACAACGTTCGACTCGGTCGCAGTTGCTTCTTGACTGTCGTCTGCTGCATCCACGTCACGCTGGTTGTCATCTCTGATGTTGCTGTTGTTGTTGCTTGTTGATGCTATTGGTCGGTGGAGATCGCTTGCTGCAACGCCAAGGAGATGGGCTTGCAGCACCGCGAGGATGTGGAGACTCGCGTCGATCCGTGATAGTGTTTTCACAGTGCCGCGTGTGTCCAAGAGCTCGACAGCGTCGGTGCTACACTGCCGTACGAGGTCTGTCATGAGCATGACAAGGTTGGACGCAGTTGTAGTGTGGCAACTACCTTGCGTACAAGCTGTCGTTGACTGTGCGCCGCCAATGTCTTGTGTATTATGTGCTGAACACGCATCTGGTGTGCTGCAATTGGCGCTTTCGTCGTTGCGAAACAGGTAGCAAAACAGTTCGTCCATCACGTCGCGCTAGCAACGGACACATCGTCAGAGTCGTACTCTACGACACAGCTACACACAGCGTGCCGTACCTCACAGATCCGATCGGCGAGCACAAGTGTGCGCATTGGTACCGCGTGGTGCTCGCTCGTAGCAGTAGCGCTCGCAAGTTCCCACAGCAGCGCACGTCGACGACACGGCAGTGGGTAGAACGTCGCAAATCCGACCTACCGATCGTTCGAATCGCATGGGAGTCAGGGACTGTTCCCTCTCTTACTTATAGACACGCTTACATGAAAGCCATCTCCACGTTCCACCACACATGTCGCTATTTGCAAGTACTAGGACGTACCTGCAGCACGTGCGCTGCTTCGCGACTCACAGCGCGCGCAATGTCGAGTAGTTCACTGTTGCTTTGCATCTCTTTTGATTTGACGGCGTCCTGCACGGCAAGCGACGCGTCAAATGTATGGATGATGTCGCTTGGATCTGCGCACGCAAGCTTGTCGACCAGTGCGTGGATCTGCTCGAGCGTCGTTGACTCTTTCGTCTCGCAATTCTCTGTTGTTGACAGCGCATGATGCTCTTGTGGAAGCAACAACGAAGTGTCACCATCGGGCATCGACGGCGCGACTCCACGCGCTGCGAGGAGGTTCGCTTTGAGGATGCGCAAGCACGACAACACAACGCACATGCGCTGCTGTACAAGCAGAAAGAATGCGTTGTCTTGCGCCGTTGCGTCTACTTTTGCGGATGCTGTCGCTGCCGATGCGGCACGAGTGTTACATTGGAGGCGCAGGAGCTGTAGCAACAATGCGAACGTCGCATATGACGTGTCGACTGCAAACGGTCGCTGTACGCACTGCTGCGTGCGCTGGTGTCCATTGTCGATTGCGTGAATATCGTTTGTCAGCTGGTGACTCGTACACGCAATGATCGTTCGCAATGATGCATCGTCAGTGTCGTCGTCTTCGTGAAAGTACGCGGTCGAGAACCGATCGATGTGCCCCAAGAGGAATAGGATACACTCGCTATGGCTCTGTGGAAGAAATAGCTCGCTGCCCAACACTGCCGTATAGTTGTTGTTGTTGCCAATCGCGCCGTCGTCGTCGGCCTCTGACGCGCGTGTCGGGTCGTTATGCTTATCGGATGCACGTTTGCTGCTGCAACTGATCCGTGCTTGCGTTTGCACGTTCGCACCAACAGTAAGCACCCAGTCAGCATCAAACTGACGCTGACCGGGTGTAGAATCGATTGCTGCTGCGAGCCGCTGGCGCTTGTGTTTGTGTACATCCCGATGCAATCGCCGCTTCCGATCACGGCGATCGTGGCGTTGGCTAACGTTAACAGATGTACCACGCGGCGCGCGATGCGCCGCACGACTGCGGCTGCTGCTGCTCGAGCCACTCGCGTCGTTAGGCGCCGTCGCTGCATCTTCGACGAGCACGAGGTTATACTTGTCGCCGACTGCGATCGCGACCGCTTGGACGCCAGTCTGAGCGAACGCGTCAATCTTCGTCGGCACGTTGCGCGTCACGTTGTCTCCGAGTCCGAGTCGCCCACTGTCGCCCTGTCCAAATGTCCACACTTCGTGGTCGGCGGTGAGCACCACCGTGTGTTCGCATCCAGCTTTTGCGACACACACGTGCTTCGGCTCGAGTCCGCGAATCAGCGTCGGTACGTCACAGTTTTCTTCGTCGCCGTGACCGAGCTTCCCGTTCGCGCCGGAACCCCATGCGTAGACGAGGCCGTTTGCGGTGACCGCGAGCGAGTGGTCCCACCCACACGCAACGTGGACAACCTCGTCGTGGTTGTCAACGAAGAACGGCACGAGTGTCGGCTTGATGCGGCGCTCGCAGTCGCCGAGGCCGAGCACTGGCGGAATGCCCGTCCGGCGGCTGTCCTTGTAGCCACACCCAGCAGCGTACACACGTCCTGCTGCCGAGCAAAAGAGCGTGTGTTCCCACCCACCGGCTGCGTGGACAATGTCGTCGTCGACGACGTCGCCGCGAAAGAACGCGATCTCGTGGACTGTCAGTTGGTCGTTCGTGTGGCCGTGGCCACACTGTCCCTGGTTGTTTTTGCCCCACGCAAACACGCGGCCGCTTGCATCGAGTGCAAGCGAGTGTGACGCGCCGCAGTACACGCGGCTAAACAGCGGCGGGCTCGCTCGCTGTGTTTGTGTGCCAAGACCGTCGTCTCGTGTCGAAGATGATGCACTGAGCGCTGGTAGTACGAGCAACGTCGGTGCTGCGCGATCGACAGTGTCGCCCAGCCCCAAGCGGCCGTTCGAGCCGTTCCCCCACGCAAACAACTCGCCCGACTCGAGCAGCGCGATCGTGTGGCCGAGACCGCACGAGATGTCGACCACGCGGCCCTTGGTGCGCATCGCGTCGATCACGCGCGGCGCGTACTCTTTCGCAGCTGTACCGTGACCGAGACGGTACTTGTCGCCGTTGCCCCACGCAAGGACATCGCCGCGCGTTGTCACAGCAACGCTGTGGGTCGACAGCGCGTCGATGCGCGCAAGGAGCGTGTCGCGCATCGCACTGACGACCGTCGGCACGCACTTGTTCTCCGTGCAGTTGCCGTCCGCGCACGCTGCGTGGCTGCACTGTCCGTGACCGAGCTTACCGTGGTCGCCTTTGCCAAAGCTCATGAGGAAGCCCGTGACAACTGCGTCGTCTGCTCGGTTGGCACGTGCGCGCGCTTCGGGTTTCGTGCGTGCGACTTCTGCAAACAGCGACGCCAGTTGCTCAAGCTGTTCAGCAGAGATGCTGGGTGTTGCTATCGTTGCGTCGTGGTTGCTATTGTTCAGCAGCAATTGCTGGATCACAGTGAGGAGGTGGCGTAGTGAGCCCCACTTGAGCGCAAGCGCAATGTACGCAGTCAAGATGGTCGATCGGTCCGCCGCACCAAGCACTGTGGCACTTGCTGCGGTCGCATTGCTAGCACTAGCGCTCGTGCCAGTGATGCTTCCATTTGCGCGCGACGGCTTGCTAACAGAGGCAGCGCGTGGTTGAGTGAGGAGACTCGACAGGAGCTGCGTGAGCGACTCGAAGACGCTCAATGTGTGTGGCTGGTCGCTGCTGCTGCTATCACCATGCAATGACGGCAACGTCAATGCGTTCTTGCCCAGTTCGCTCGCGCTGCTGAAGCCTGGCGAGAGCGGGAACGATGGAAACGTCGCGAGCAGCGCTGGCAACCGCGATGCGACTTGCAGCACGACGTGCGTACTTGCTGCGAGCTTTGTTGGATCTCGTAGCGATGCACAGACGCGAAAGAAAATGCGCAGACCGAGCTGCGTCGCAAGCGGCAAGTCCTTGACCGGCAGTGGCAGGGTTGTTGGGACACTGTCGCTGTCGATCGATTTGGTCGCAGTGAGCGCATTGCTGGTAGCGTCCATGCGTCTTGCTCCTGTTGTATGGCATGCTGCGTTCAAGTTGTTTGTGCTAGTGTTGCTACGTACTGCTTCACGCTTGTCGTTGTCAGATAGTACGACACTCGACGTTGTTGTCGCGCGTTCTGATTCGACGACGAGTTGTTCGAACGCGGCGCGCAGCACGACGAGTTTGCGCTCCAGCTCACTCTGCGGTTGCTGTGCGTCAAGCTCAGTTGCGCGGATGCAGTACAGCTGCTGCTGCACCGTACACAGCTGCAGTGCCAAGTCGAACTGGTTGCCGTCGTCGTCGCTAAAATTGCAGTCAAGTCTGCAAAGGTTGCTGCTTTTGTGAATGTCGTGGATCGCTATGGCTTCTGCAAGCACATTAAGATCACTCGTCTCGTGGTCGTGTGCTTGGGCGCCAATGTATGTTTGCTTTGTGCGTGCAGACGCATCGTCGTAGCGATGTCGATCGCGCACACGCCCGCTGTCACGATCAAGCACAAGTTGCAGCAGCTCGTCCATGTTGAAATTGTGCAAAGCGCCGCGAGTGAATACCGGTTTCGCGAGTTTCATTCTAAACCGAAATGAAAAATCGTGCAATTACCGTATAACATGTGTAGTGTCCGACGTTCTCTTGTATCCAACATCAAATGTCAAGTACTCTAACTTTCTTAACCATTTCGTCAAAAACATGAGTTTTCACTCAGACACACACACAAAATGTCATTTTTTCGTGTTGGTAACATGAGCACGCACATCGATATAAGAGCAGACCATTCAAACAACCATATTATGCTGCCATGATATTTGTTGGCGAAGATGTTCGTTTATGAGCAACAAGATGACTTAGCATACGGATCAAAGTCTCAGAGCAGAGAGCACTGCATGCAAACCGACATTGTTGACTACACTCTACACGCTAGAAGATGTGACAGGGTGAAACATATTTTATTGAATACTTTTTGCAGAGAAGTTTAGCTAACAATGACATAATAGTTGTTTAGTTGAATAATTACTAGAGTTGATGCGACACACATTACGGACTCCACCGAAGGAGTCACTGGTCAGGATCCACAAGGAATCTGACGTAAGCGAGTTCCCTTCATTACTCACTAGCTAGTCACACAGATAGCTAGTTGGAGTAATTGCTGTCGATTTGCCATCAACGCACATCATGCATATTTATAGCTAGGTCGTCAGCGATGGTGTTAGGATGAGTGGTTGTTGGCAAGTGACCAATACCGCACGTCATGCATATCAGTAAACACTTTTAGTTTCACCGCGTCCAACACACATCTCAGTTGTTGTTCGTCCTAAAGCCACTTGAGGGAATGATCACTTACATTCAACACTTTCTCGTACAAGGTGTAGTGTAATGTCCCGATACACTGGTAGCACTTGTAGTCAATCCACGCCTCCGCGAACTTGACTCAGTCCGAATCCTCGACGGATCGGGACTTGTTCACGATGGGACGTGAGCAATTCCCTCACCTTAACGGCTCGCAGTAATGCGCCATGGGCTGCGTCATTTCGATCATCGGTGAAGAATGAAAGGCATCATTTGCGGCTGAGCTTTACGACCGGTATCTACGGTTCAGACCGAACCTGGTAGACTGCGCCCGCACGACGATGCTAGAAGTGCCGTCTTCGCTTGGTTCGTGTGGCGGAACGAAGCCGTTGCACCCGAAGGTCTCGGTCTTCAAAGCGAAAAAATGAGCGATAACACGTTCTTCTGAATCAAGAAGGTGAAGATCGCAATGGCGGCGGCCCTCATTGACCAGGAACAGTTGAAGACGGCGTTTGTGCTCTCGAACCTTGGTGGCACAGCCAAGAGTTGGGTGCTCACACGAGCCGAGAACTTCTACGATGTGTTCCTACATGGATCATCCTGTCTCCGTAGCTCGTTCGAGAGTTTGATCTGCCGAACGCATCATTTCGGACGATGTTGATGCTCCTTGCGTGCAAGCAAGGCAAGCGTGAGCTCGACGAGTTCATTCACGTGCTGCACTACCTCGCTGCTGCAATGGCTGAGCCTCCATTGCAGGTAGACACGATGGTCACGGTCTTCAGGGAGGGTGTCTGTGTTGGACCTCCACGAGACCAAGTTTTTCGTCCATGTCCATCCACACTTGAGGACGCGATTAACATCGCGCGATGTGCGAAGTGCATGCGTCCGCAAGCACGCCCTTCACGGTCATCACCCAACACACTGGGGGCGGTTGCCATGGATGTCAGTGCAATCGAGCTTACTGGTGCCGATCGCAATTGCATTTTTGGGAAATTCGGACACTTTCGTCGTGTATGTCTACATCAACACCATGGTTGAAACACGAATGTTACCACACAAATCATTGTTATCGCAGCCCCGCCTCGGTTATAATCTGGGTGTTGACAACATGTATTCGTTCCGTGGCACTTCAAGCGGACGCTTTGGTGGAAACAAAGCGTCCAACGGCCATGAAACTGGCCGTTCCCCTCCAGGCACCGGGCTCCCAATAGGAAGACGTGATAGCATGCATGGCTTTCGGTAGATGAATGTCCTGAATGATTCAGTAGCAAGCTGCAGTTATGAACGGCTAGCTACCATCGCTCAGAAGAAGCGATGTTCGACGACGATAACTTGCGAGAGGAATGGCGGCATTTCAACAGGAAGCAACGTTCCCACAACATACGGCATCGTCAATGGGCTGACCGGTACGCTTGAGGGCAATGCCACCGTTCTGGAACCCCTACCTAGCTCTTCCAACTTTCCACAATGGAAGAGGTGGGATTCTCGGACATGCTCGCCGAGCTGAAGGCAGGGGAGGTGTCCAAGATAGTCCTGTTACGGAACTCACCAACAGTCATACATCAGATGACCTCGATGAATTCAAGCAACGTCATAAAACCCGGCGTGGAGCACTGGTACTGAAAGAACCAAGCAACCCTCAGTATAAATTGCTTATAGAATACCACGTTGAAGTCTGCATGGAGCCACCAAAATCGTTGCCGCCAGACCGTGGTGTCCGTCACGAGATTGACTTAGTTCCTGACACCAAGTACTGCGTGATGCGACAGTGGGCGTTGCCGAAATAACATGTCGACATTATCAACCAGTTCTTTGCGACCAAGGAAGCTTCAGGCTTCGTTCGTGAGAGCAAGTCTTCACACACAACATTCACGTTCTGTATCATGCCGAACAGGAAATGGCACATGCTTCACGCTTACAATACACTGAACGGTGCGACCATTCCGGCCCAGAAACCAATTTCTCGGAAGGAAGTCATGCTTAATAGAATGAATGGAAGTACGATATTCAGTGCGCTGGACCTGGTAGATGGCTACGACCAGATTTTAATGTTAGAACGGATTGTATTGCACACGATTGTAAGCACCCCAAGCGGCATGCTCTGCGAGTGGCTCGTGACACCGCAAGGCTTGTCGAACGTCTCAGCGACGTTCAGCCGCCTTGTCGCGCAACTGTGCTGCCTGATTCGACTGTTTGTGCAGACGTACTTCGACGCCGGAAATGATTACTATGACGACGGTGCTTATGTATGCAGAGTTGGCCTGTCCTTTATCAATTATGTTGAATATGGTCGTTGAGTCGTGGGCCACCGACCATGTGATCGCCTTCGGGAGGTAAAGGGATCTATGCTGCGCATACCGAACTTGCCGTTTACAGACGACTCGTAGCCTTTCTCGGTCGTATGCGACGCGAGAAGCTACGCGATCGGTTGCGTATTGCTGCAGTACGACTTGGAAGGGCGAGATCGTGTGATCGTCGGGCATCTCAAGACCGCGGAATAGAACTACCCCGGATATGGCAAAGAGAGAGTTGAGATGAAATACGTTCTTGCCAATTTCCGCGTGCACTTGGTCGGTGTAGAACTGCTCGTCGCTTTTACCGTCCACGAATCCTTACGAACCTCGGCGAGCGCACCGCACTTATCGCTACGGATAGCGCATTGGCTCAGCTTATTTGCGGTAATACATCTAAACCGTAAAATTCTGCCTGACAGGCTGAACTTTAGTGTAGATGTCTTGCAGTATCCCGACTATGAGATTTCACATCTTTTGTCGATCTAAACCTCCCTGCTCGACATAGTGCAAGCAGCGTACGAGTCGTATGATGCCAGCGCACAGTTCGTACGATACTCCTAGGGCGACGATGTTGCCGAGAAGTTGTATGCAAGGACACCAACGCGTCTGCATCGGTATGCGATGGAAAACGGCGTGTTGCACCACCGCGTCGCATATGGCGGTCCACCACGCGTCGTCATTCCCCACGACGACGAGGTAAAACATGCAATCATGTTTGAGTCTCACCAAAGCCCTGTCAACGGACATTTGAGCCATAAGATGACGTACGCGTTCGCGAGCAATTTGTGGGTAGCCACATACGTGAAGACGTGCGAGGTATGACAACGAATCAATCTGTCGCCGCATTCTTCAGCGCCGCGTTTGAGCCTGCCATTTCCAATGGACTGCTTGAAGTCAGTCTTGTTTCGCTTCATCTTCGGGTACCCCTAAGATGCGCAAGGACGCACTGGCATAATAGTCTTTGTCAATCGCTTGTCCAAGATGGTCGCTTGGCTCTCGTACGGGTTCAATTAAACGCGATCGACACGGCGAGGATCTTCATGGACACAACTTTTCGGCACCATGTGCTGCCAAAGACACTGGTGTACGATCGCGATCCACGCTTAGCTTTGCAAGTATGGCGCGCGATCTTCGACATGATTGACATAAAGCTGAGCATGTCGACGGCTGACCACCCGCAAAGCGATGGTCAGACCGAGCGAGCAAATCGGATTGTTGAAGACATCCTCCGCAGTGTGGCGGCTGAAAACCGCGCACTCTGTAGATGATGCTTCCATTGGTTAAGTACTCAATCAAAAACTCCGTTCTTACGTCAACGGGCTTTACGCCGCTCTACGTAAAACAGTTGTGTAAATCGTACGTGCCGTTGAATCGCATCGGTCAACACTGAGAAGGTTCAACTAGTGACAAAATTTACGACTTTAAACACTTGCTAGCTGATGTCGAACCCTAAGGCGTGCGACAGCAAGTACGAGCAATGCTCGGCACACCCGTGGCTGTTATGCGCTTTGTGCGAGATACAATGACCGATACACAAGATAAGTAAAAGGAACAAGCGGACAGAAATAGACGTAGGTGTAAATCGGTATACACAATTGGTAAATTTGTATTCTATCGCAATAATTTATCGCTCGCCCAAGTGAACGCCGTTGGGTCAATCTAATTGCGTCCATTTAATATCGTTCACGTCCAAGACGGTCAAGCACCTAACTAGCTGTCGCCAACACTGCAGACACATCTAACAATGTACGTTGAGATGCTAAAACTGAACGTCTGGCGTCCGAGTACAAAAAACATGCAGGTTTATATCTCCTCTATAATCCTGACTGTAAACGCCCGTCGTCAAATGAGGCTGAGATGGCAAGCGCTCGAAGTGCTCGTTCGACGAGTCGTAGTACGAGTGAGAGGGGCTCAGCAGACGATACGAGCCGCCGAATCTCGAGTGCTCGTAGCGATCGTACCTGGACGTATGGACGGATCTCCGACGACTGCCCGACTTGCAGCGTCGACGCAAGCGCGTCCAAATATTCGTGCAAGCGCGAGTCTTCAGCCACAAGTGTCTGGCGATGGTCATACACCGACCACTAAAATCCCTCCAGAGGTGAGACTCGGTTACGTAGCGACGTGTTCTCGCTCTATACGTCTAGCAGAAGTCGGTTTTGAAGTGCGTGGCCCACCGAGAGCTCCCGAACCTCGCGACAGAGAGTATTGACGGTCGACTCATCCTGCTCGTCCATCAGCTGGCGGAGACGGTGTGCAACGTTATCGTCCACCGCCTCCTCTCCGCGATCAACTCGCGAACGCGTACTTCCTTGGTGAGTTGCTGCTAAAGCAGCGTGGGCAAAGCGTGGGCAAAGGCTCCGTCGCGATCTCTTTGTGAAGTGGCATCCCCGGTGCCGCGAGTGACGAGCCACTTATGTCACTCGCTGAAGTCGAGGCGGTTGAAGGTTAAGCGTTTCCTGCTCACGTTCGCTGCAATCGAGCTTTGAGCAGCCGATGCATCTAATGATGTGTCACTTGTCACTTGACACAGCAGCCGAAGACGCTGCATCATCCGACGTGGTGCTGGCAACGTCGCTCTCAACTAGACAAGCGCGACCATCGTCCTCTGGGTCACAAATGATTGGCGGTCCGAACAGATGCTGACCTTGCCAGCTAAACCAGCAGCAACACTTGTACGTGGCGACTTGTCCGTCGTTGCGTGCGAGGCCAGTGCTAGCATGGACACTGCTGTGGAAGCGGCAAAATCAGAACCCGGACCGACCCTCGTGCTCGACGTTGTCGTCCCTGAGTCGCTGCTTGCTGCGGACGCTGGTGTTGCCTACACATCACATAGTGGCGACGGCGGTACATCGGCAGACGAGTTAATGACCGTCGACGCATCACGAATTGGCACTGGTGATGCATTGAGTATCACGTCTGCCTTAGAGCTGATCACTGTCGTGCAGTAGCTAAATCGTTCGCGCTGGACGCCGTAGTCGCGCACTAGTCAGATGCGCAAGCAACAGACGCTACAGAAGCTGTAGTGTTGGCTGACGCGTTCGCTGCCGCCTCTGCATTGTCGTCTCTCACAGTCTCATCCATCGCTTGTGTGGCGGTCTTGAGGTTAAGGTACTGTTCATTGACGGCCGAACGCTTGCAAAGAGAGGCCTGAAACCGCTCGGATAAACTCTGTATATGTATGAAGCGATAAAATTTACCTTCTAAAATATTGCATGATTCGCATAAAGATGATCACTTTGTTCGCCTACAGAAAATATTACAGACATATATGATCACATAAAATAGGGTAACACCACAGTATAAATATGGTGATACGTATCATATCACTCATCTACACCGAACCAAAGAGTTTTGTAGTTTTTGTGGCGCGTATGTGCGAATGATAGTTCGCTATGACTGGTCCGTCGCGTAACAAAAATTAATGAATGAGTTCAATGAAAAATACATGTCATGCATACTGAAATGATGGTACTTATATTACTGCAGGATAAATAATAGATCAAACCAAAGCAGCAAAATCAAATACAATACAAAAACCGTCAATTAATTCCCATGGCTTGTGTTGAGCTATTCCTACTGTATTTTGCGGGGCCACAACTTAGCAGCGCCATCTTCAGCATTTCAATAAGTAACTATGCATATTTTCGTAAAGCATACGTCCGTAAGTGTGTGTGTAGTGGGTCCCAAGAATATCGAATTCATCATACGCTTAATAGAGCACAATCACCACACGCTCAAACAAACGGCGTACACTGCTGCGCGGTGGTGCGCAAATGCGCCATGTACGCGCGACAACGTAACTGGAGGTGTTCGAGCGTCTTATCGATGCACTCGACTGCATGCGTGAGCTCCAATGAAATGGGGCGTTACACAGCACCTTGTGCGAGGAAGCGTTGAGTTGAACTGTACAGTTCCCTCAAGTGGCTGTAGGACGTACAAGAGAGCTGTGTGTTGGACGCGGTGAATCTAAAAGTGCTTATTGATATGCATGAAGTGCGTTGTTGGCCACTTGCCAACCACCACTCATCCTAACACCATCGCTGATGACCAAGTTATTAATGCAAGTTACCTTCCTGCACGTCAGATCACGCGTGAATCTCGGCGCGTACCTCCTACTTTAAGATGTCGTATCCAATTGATGTGAACCACATCAACCCATAGTTACAAATAAACTAAACAACTATTGTCTCGTGTATAGTCGTCCAAATATCTAATTACTAGATAAACGTATTCCGAATAAGTTTATGTTATACAATGGTGCTTCACCCCATTAAGAACGCAGCGAGGTCCCTGAGTCGCTCGCGCATGCACTCTGTCATCGTCAGTTTGCCGATTAAAGCGCGCGGCCACGAAAGGCGTACAATGCGTCTCCAAGTGCGCAGATTGTTGCCGTTTGTTGCTGTTAAAGGTGCTTGTGGAATGACAAGTTATGATGCTTATGAACGTAAACGATAAGCTAGCAATAGAGGGAGTATGAGACTTTTTTTGTTTGCTTGTCGTAAAGTCAAATCGAAAAATCGTGGGTTTTTCATTAGGACAACCTGTGGGTTCACAAACAATCGTCACACGCGCAAACCAACATACATCAGGAATACACATGAGGAAGAGCGTCGTCCGCGTCGGCAGCTTCGGCGGTGGCAGCAGTAGCAACGGCGTACGTGGTCGCAGCGTCTCGCTCGCTGCAATGCCCGGCTTGGCCGAGAACGGCAACCTGCTTTTTGCCGGGCGGCTGCTGAGTGTCGGCGACCCAGCTGCTGCGAGCGAAGTGCAGATTCAACAAGGCGCGATCGAGTTCTTGCAGCGACTCGCCGACCCGCTCGTTGTCGTCAGCGTCCACGGCGCCAAGGTAGGTGCTTTTGTACATGTGTTTGGATATTCTCTTGTACTTGGCACCCTGTGTGCTGATTCGACGCACATACACGCTGCTCTTGGCTGTTCGGTCGTGTACGAATGGCACTGCTAGGGAAGCGGCAAGTCTGCGACTGTGCGCAGCATCCTCGCAAGCGGCGAAGACGCAGACGAAGTGGACCCACTCGACTGGATCCCGGAAGGCGAGACCGAGTACGTCGCACGCAGTGCTCATGTTATTCGATTGGCAACACGCAACTGACAACAACAGTCCGTACCTGTGGCTGTTACTCACGTCCTGCCTGTGTCTATGTGTACTCGCTACAATGCAGAGGCGTGTGGCTGTACGTCAAGCGCATCGCCACTACAAACGCCAAGTACTTGGCCGTGCTCGATCGACCCGGTTTTGGCCACAATGAGGTGCAACGCGCTGCTTTACTTGTCTATACATTTATCATGGACGCCTCTCACGCACACGTGATCGATGACACAACAGCAACTCGACGCGCTCGTGTATGCGATCCTCACAGGGCTTAGCAGGTTGGCGCTGTGTGCATACGAACGCTGTTGTTATCTGCTTCACTTCGTAATTGGCACTGGCGCTAACTGTCTGCTGCGTTGGATAACAGCGTCGTCGTGCACCACGTCCGTGGGGACCTCACGCCCGCAGCGATCGAATCGTTTGCGTTCCTCGCACAGCGACATGGCGACAATTACGACGACGTGCGCTTGAAACACTGTGCGTCTGTCTGTCTGCCTCATTTCCACTCACTGGCTCTCACGCTCTATTACGTCGCCATACAACACAAGCGTTCCCACAGTCGCCCAAGCTCGTCTGGCTCCTCCAGAACGTCTCAACGAGCGACTTGAAAGACCGCGCAGTCAGTAGTGGCGCTTCCAAAAAGCAGCAACTGACGATCGCAGAGCTTGAACAGCGCTACTTGCTGAACGCGTACGCGCACCTGCCACCTACATCCAACGCCACACAGCTCGTTGAGCGCCTCGCTGCTGTCGTCCCGGATCAAACGTGCTTTACCGTCCCACCGAACGACACGGACGCGTATGCAAAACGCACCGACAAGCTCGTCAAGTTACTCAGTGATGCGACGCAGAATCGATACGTGAAAGGCGTCGTGCTGAACGGGCCGCTGTTCAGTTCGATCCTCGTCTCGATGCTTGCGCATCGCCCGAATCCATTCCAAGTACGACGCTGGCGATGTATTAACCTGCTGATCGACCTATTCACTGACGACTGTGTCCATGTCGCATACAGGCATTTCGAGGGCGGATCTGGAAAGAATCGATCCATAATTGCTGCCTCAACATTGTCGAGTCGGCAATCAAGTTGTACAAACTTCGCATGGCAGAACAGCTTGGACGGATCGTCGATACGAGCGACTTGGAGAACTACATCCCAGTGCTGAGCGTCCCAGTCGCCCCACTCCCGCTGCTTGACGTGCGTTATTACGTACTGTGTTGCCGTTACGAACATACTGACGCGAATCGACTGGCTCTCTCTCTTTCGTAGTTGCCATGCGACACGAGTGAATTGCGGCACGTGCACTTGGAGGCGAAGCGATTTGCCAAACTGACGCTCAAGACGATGCCCGTGCGGTCCGGGAAGCTCAGTGCGCTCCTGCAAGTACGTGTGCATAGTCTCCTTCGACTGGCTCTCTGGCTCTTTAACGTGGCTCACTCGACGTGTGCTTGTCGCGGCTGCTTGTGTGTGGAGTGCAGAAACTGTTCAAAGACCTCGTCGAAGCGCTGTTTGCAACGATCCAGGACGAGAACAATCAGATCTCGACCGACGTCTGTCGCGCACTGCTTGCCGAGCTCCACGTTGCGATGCGCGCGCAGGTCGACAGTCACTTGCTCACGCCGCCAGGTGGTGATGACGACGACGACATGTACTCGTTCCAGTCGACCGAGTTCAAGGTATATACGCATGCAAAGAGAACAGGCTCTTGTTACAGCGACTGATAAACACTCTCTATCTTCTGGTTGCGGTAGCGCTTCTTTCACCACTACCAGACGCACTTGCTCGAGCTCATGGGGCTCTATACCGACAGAGCACAGGGACCGATGAAAGTACGTGTTTGTCGAACTGTCTTGCTGCTTCGATGCGCAGCGCCGCTCACGCTCGCTCTTTTAAACGACGACGTATCGATAGAAACACGAGTTGTCGCACTTTTTCCACACGACGGTCCGTTTGGAGCTCGCAGCACTGACCGACAAGCTCGAGAAGATCCGACACCGCGACGTCGAAGACATTGAAGTGCGTCGCTGTTGTCGTCTCTTGTAGTTGCTGCTGCTCTCGTGTCTTGCCCGTACTAACGCTGATGATGACACCGTGCTATTAGGACGCGATGGAGAAGAGTGAACAGGCAATTCAGGACGCGAAAGAGAACCAGCGACTGTATCAACGCGTACGTCTTTGTTTCTATACTACGACAACAGCAGCAGTCGATCGAGTCGCTTACTCCTGCTCTCTCTCTCTCTCTCTCTCTCTCACTCTCTCTCACACACACACACTTTAGGAGACGATGACTACCCAGACCGACGTGAACAAACAGCTCGTCGACGTTGCAAAGCTCCAAGCCGTACGCTCTCGCATTGGTTTGTCGCTTGCGTGTTCCATATCGTTACTCTCTCTCTCTCTTGTATCATTTGCTTGTCCTAGTTACGCAAAGAAGCATTGGAAGGAGCGATTGAGAATGTCGATGCAATGCACGAGATGGCAACGAACCAAAAGGAACTGCTCGAAGAAGCCGCTTTTGTTTCCGTCCAGCTCCCGAGCGAGCGTGTGATTGAAGCAGCGCAGGAGACCGAAGTCATGGAGCTCCAGGGCTACTTGGTGAAACAAGGCGGTGGTGGGAATGCGTTCAATCCATTGGGGCGACGCAATTGGAAGCAGCGGTACTTTATTCTGATTGGCCCGAGCTTGGCGTACGCAAAGACAAAGGACGACTATGAACGCGGTCGGATCATCAAGGAGCTGAATCTGACCGGGTACATACGTGGCTGTGTGTTTAGTCCGTCTGTGTGGTACAAACTGACACGTTAGACTTGGTTTTTGTATGCTCGCAGCTGCCGCATTGAACGGTCGCGGGACGCTGGCGAAGGCTTTGAGATCGTTCCACCAACGGCGTCGAAAGCACCGCACGTGTTTGATCTGCAGAAAGGATTCTTTGACAAGAACCGGAAGAAACGGTCGTCACACGTCGACAGCAAGCGCGTGTTCAAGCTCCGTGCGCAGACGATCGAAGAGCGCGATACGTGGATGAACAAGCTCAAGCTGTCGACTGGCGGGCAGAGCTAGCAGGCTGGGGCTGGCTTGGATCGAAAGCACTTGGCGTGGGTCTGAGAGAGAGCCAGTAGGAGCTGCTGCTGACACACAGTGGGGCGACGACATGCACCTCGGTTTCGTACATAGCAAACGCGGCATTTGAAATATGCGATGGACAAACACAATGTTGACTCGACGAGCGCATGGGGCAGTGCGCCAGCCAAGAGGATGTTAGTTCACCCTCAGCAAAAATCTGCAGTCATGAAATTGAGAGTCAAATAGTTTGTGGGAAATATAATAAACAATTTTGTGAATTCTTTAGATTTGAAAGCTCGGGTTGCTTGACGTCAACGATTGAAATGGAGGCAAAGCGCGCTGGCGACCGCAGTGGTGCTGCGCCGCGCACGCCAACGAAGAAGCCCAAGAGCTCAAGCCGTGTCAAGGTCGTTGCGTCGCGGTATGCACAGGCATTGGTCAGCAAGAATCTCGAGCGCCACTCGCGAGCGCCAGCAGCGTCAGCATCGACGCCCGCGACATCCGTAATCACGACAGCAAACGGTAGACCACGGGCGAACAGCACACACAGCGATGGTGTCGCGCGCACGACGCATGCTGTTGCTGTACCTTCTGCACATGCGCTTGGCAAACAAACATCTGCGACAACAGCACCGACGTATACGACAGCGAAACCCACAGACAGCGCGTCGCCAGTCAAACATGATCTGAAAGAGCGTTTGAAAGCGTACAAAGCGAGCAAAGCGTTGCTGGCACGCGCCGCGTCTAGCAATGCATCTACAACCACTGCATCTACAACAACCACTGCTACTGCATCTACTGCATCTAATGCACCGCCACTACCGTCGCGTACAACAGCATCGCCTGCAAGCGCACAGTCGAAACCATTGCGCCAGCCACACACCAAACGCGATCGGCCAGTGTTTCCGAAACGCATTGGTGCCAGCATCCACCACAACGAACGCAGCCTGAAGCGACCAACCAAAGTCGCATCGACGCCGACATCCACGCACACACCAGTCGTTGCAGTAGCAGCAGCAGCAGCAACGCCAACACCAACAACGAATACACGGCCATCGGCTGCAAACACAACGCACCGCAATCGACCGCTTTCAACCCACAACGCAACAACAACAGCAACAGCAGCAACAAACGCAACCACCGCAACACTGAGTGAGAGCGACGAGCGCGAGTTGCTCGAGTGCGTCTACGTCCAGCTCTGTTACACGGAGATGCGCGCAGCTGCTGCTTTTCGCCAACAAGAACAAACTGCAGAGGTACGATTTGTGGGTGATATTAGATTAGAGAGGCGTCTAATCGGTAGACCGGTGCTGATACAGTGGATTGGCTAATTGAATACGTGAAACACAATCGTCTCTAGCGCCAACTGCTGGCAGCGTGGCACGAACTGCAGACGAAGCTCGAGCTGCTTGACAACTCGACCCGACGACTCGAGCGTGAGCAGCACGCACTGCGTCTGGATGCAAACCTACGCGATCAGGTACTGTTGTGATGTGTATGTCTCTCTAATGTTATATATATCGACCTAACTGCTGCTATAGCTGTATTGACGCATTGACTCGTTCATTTTATTTTCCACTCCTTTTCACCCAAATCGCTCGCCAGACCGACGCAACGGTCGCTGTCGCTAGTCGCTTCCCCGCACTCGTTGACGACCTCAGCGCCGTGTGCACTGCGCTCGACGCGTCGCTCTTGCGGCTACCGACGCACGACGTGCACTGTCGCGATCCGACTGTGTTGCGCGAGCGCCTCGCAGCGCTCACAACAGCACTTGCTGCTCTCCAACAGCACGTCCACGCAACGCACCTTGATGCACAAGTCGCTGACGCAGTCGCATTTGAACGGACGATCGCACAAACTGCTGCTGCAACCAGTGCATCGCTGTTGCAAGTCGCACATAGCGTCGATGCGCTCGTGCAGGAAGTCACGACCGAGACGAGCATGCGCATTGAGCAGATCCAGACTGCGCGGCTTGCAAGTGCGGAGACTCGTGATCGAGAGGACGAGGAGGAGGATATGATGGATCATAGTGTTGCGAGGGCAAATACATGGTGACTCTTATAATTTATACTCTCGCGCTCACCGACATACAACCACCAAGAGCAGAACACAACAGACAGCTACGGGGCTCGACTAGCGGCCTTTCACTACGAAGCTTCGATCGCTTCCAGGCGACAGCGATGCCATAGGACTCTCTAATCTTATTGCCTTGGAACACGTGGGCGATGATGACGACGACAACAACGACGAAGTTACAATGCGATCGTACTCGAGCGACTGTGGACACTCAAGCGACTGAAGCGCGAGGCAGAGGCTGCGAGCATGAGGTTGCGCTTATCTTGCTGGTTGTTGTAACTGCTAAACGACTCGCGCACGTCGCTGGGATCGTTGCACTCGGGCGCCAATTCGACTTTGCGCAGCGGCGTCATGGCGACGTCTGCTGACCGCAAGAGCTTGAGCTCGAGCTTGTGCATGCCCATGAGCAGCCGAAGCGCTTTGCACTCGTCGTCGTAGTCAGCGATCACGACCGAGTCGCGCCAGTTGCGCCGGCGCCACGTCTGAATCGCATGGACCCAGCGCCGCGCGACGTCGAGGGACGTGCCGCTAAGCACGACAGTCGCGCGTCGGAAGCCTTTGAGCGACCGGTCCGTGTCGTGGATCGACCGCACGGGACAGAGCTCGACTGTGAAGCGATGGGGACTCACGCCAACTGCCGCTGCAGCCGTACCGACGTTCGGTGGTGCGAGGCGCGCAACGACGCGATGGCGCGTAAGTGAGAACTCGCCGAGCCACTTGCCGCCTTTCTTGCTGTAGTACGCGAGCACGCCGCTTGCGAGCTCAAAGTAGAGCGGGTCGGCGAACCGGCCGAGGTCGTGCAGCAGCAAGTAGCCTTCGTAGTCGGCCATCGTGTGTGTTGTGTGCTGTGTGGATGTCGAGAAGCGAGCGCGTTCCAAGTTGGCGAATGACCGTTGTCGTACTGCAGTGAGCTGGTTGGGATGTTGGTCAGTGTGCAAGTCAGCAAGTGTGCAGTCGACAAGCCCGAGCTGACAAGTCAGGTCGCAAGTCGCTTGCTCCAGTAGCACGTGCATCGCAATAGATCCAGACTCAGGTCAAACAGCTTGCGAGCGCAAGACTGCAGCTCTGGCTTGAGTGGTGCTGTCAAGTGTCTTATGCTCCACAAGTGCATCTGCCATCTGCTTGGCTGTGTAGCGACACTGCAGTGGATTGCCACAGCACGCGTACAAGTAGAGTCGCGACGATGCATACTGTATTCTTATTGCCTGAAGTGCAAGCGAAAAGGTGTGGTCGTAACATGTGGTGCTGACTCAAAATCCGACTTGAAATATGCATTGCTGGAAGTGCGCACTTTCAAACCGCTTCGCATTGACGAATACATGCACAGCAGTTGTCGCGAAGCGGTCAGTATGCACCACTTCTTGACTACGATAAGCCCAGCACCACCGCTTGCTCGGTCATCGAAAGCACGACGAAGCAAGCACGGCGCTGCTTGTGCCGGTAGACGCCAATCGTGTATTTGGTAGACGCCATGCAAGTTGGTGTGGTCCACTGTGACAGACAGTTGCAGCGAGTGAACAGAAGAAGCGATGAGCATGTGTTAGGTATTCACACGCCCATGCGTGTTGTATCAAGCATCTCTTCAAGCGTGAGCTGCTTCGGTGATATTGTAGATGTTCGGGTATATTTCGTTACTGTCGAAGCATTTGCGATCATCGCTTGTGTCAGAAGGATGCATCATCCATTTATGCAGCCCCTGCCGGCGCTTGCCGCTGTCGTCGTACTGTACTACAGCGGACGTAGTTGCGCGCGTTCGCTTGGCACGTGGCGTGTATGTGTTGTCAAATTCGATCGCTGTCGTATAGACAATGTTTCATCCGCAGAGTACATCACTCATCGGCTTAACCCCGAGTTGCTTAGAAGACGAGTGATGCAAAGGCGCGCTGCCTCGCTTGATCCCGCTACAATGAAGGCGGCGAGGATCGACTGCAGACTATGCGAAGGAAGCACGTTGACGTTGGTTCGGATGAAGCAGCCGACCTTGCTTGCTGTTCGTGATGTTAGTGGAACACATTGCGGTAGGACGACAATTGCCTCAAAGTGCAACTTTCGACGTGCAACAACAAAGAATCCTGCTGTCAAGTTGTGTCTGTTTGATTTGATGCCTTGCGTGTTATTCGCTTGCTTGCTTGTTGTCTTGCGTGTTGTTCGCCTCGTTGTTGATCCTCTCTACCTCACGTACCCACAACAAGTATTATTATGTGTGCATATTATATTTGCGCTGGCTCTCGCTCTAAACATCATCAGTTTTTGCTCGACAATTGCGCAAAAGCTGCAATTCCTCGATTTGCTGAACCCGCGATAAGCAAAGCCTCGCGCTCGAGGGCGACGACGACGACGACGTTCGCGCGCGCACGATCGTGCAGCAGCGACGACGTATACGACCCTGTACGTCCCATCGACATGCTATATCTGTTGTCTACTTGTGTGCATGTGCGCTTGAATGGACGACGACCACATGCGATTGACCACATGTGTGCTTGCATTTTGCCTGCTCAAATCAGTTTGACACCTTTCGACACCACGAAGCGCGTCCATAGCGCTCATGTGTGTACGCCCGGCATCCAACCGTCCATCGTATTCAACAACAGCAACAACGATGCCGAAGCGCTCGAGCGCGACGATGAGCACTGCGTCGTCGCCGTCGCCGCCGCACCAGCGACCGTTTGCAACCAGCAACGCGGAGCGCCAGACGCGGTTCCACTCGTTCTCGTCCGTATCGACAGCGTCGAGCAACTGGGCAGCGCCATCGACTGCGCGGCCACGCCAGGACACGGTGTCCGGCCACTGGGTCGACGACGCCGCGAGCCGCGCGTGCGCCAAGTGCGAGCGTGCGTTCACGCTCGTGAACCGACGGCACCACTGCCGCATTTGCGGTAACATCTTTTGCCACGCGTGTTCGCGGACGCGCATGGTGTTATCGACGAGTCCGCGGGAGATCCCGAAGCGCCAGCGCGTCTGTGACCCGTGCGCAGCGCACGCACAGAGCCAAGCGATCTCGTACGACCACACGAGTGAACGCCTGAGTGCGTTTGAACCGCTTGACGCAACGCCAATGGATAATCTGGACGTTCCGGCTGCAAGCGACAAGCCCACAACCGAACAACCGAGCGTCCAGTTCATGCTGGCGTCGATGGTGGGCTTTGCCGCGACGTTTTGGTTCCTCAAAGACGAAGTGTCGTACGTGAATCCAGCCATTTGGATCCTCCTCACGGGCTTTTGCAAGAACTTACTGGAGTTGATTGCGTTTATGGCGAACGAACGCAAGCGCCGTTGTGTAATTGACGACTCGGTCGACAGTGCAGCTGTCCTCCCACCACGCGACACCGGCGTGACGGCGCTGCAAGGCGACAACTTGACGGCGCCACGCGACGTTGTGCAATTGTCGCCAGCACAACGTACCGAGCTGCTTGCGCGCGCCGATACGGTCATTGACGAGGTCATTGCATTAGCAAACACACCAGACGATAGCTGGACGCTCGAGCCATCGACGTTTGATACCGTTGTGCTCCACTCGCGCGATGGGAAACCCGCACGGATCTACAAGTGTGAGACAATCATCGATCTCTCACCAGAAGAGCTCTTTGATGAGTTGTATGGACGCTTTGAGACCAGCAGTACGTGGAACGTCACGGCCGCACAGAACAACATCTTGCAGCCGCTGAATGAGACAACGGACTTGGTCCATCTCGTCACCGCGCCAGCGCTCGGTGGGATGATCACGAGCCGCGACTTTGTGAATACGCGGACGTGGACAAAACACAACGGTGGGTACGTGATCGGGAGCGTCTGTGCGGGGAAGAATTTGTTGCCAACGACAAAAGGCATCACGCGCGGCGAGAATGGACCGACCGGCTTCATCATTTTACCGCACGAGTCGTCGCCGTTCCAGTCGCGGTTCATCTGGATCTTGAATTGCGACATCAAGGGGTATTTCCCGTCGAGTTTGCTCAAGAAAGGCTCGATCAGTGAAATGGGCTGTTTTGTGCGCAACTTGCGTCGGTACTTGGCAGCGACAGTCACGAATGGAAGTGACAGTCCCGCGCTGTCGTAGTAGCGATTGATGAGAAAGGAAGTAGGAGGGAAGCAGCAATGAAGAAAGCACCAAGTGGCAAGTGCTTTCGCATGGGTTGAAATTGCTGTTTCGTACCGAGCGTAAAATAAAAGTGTTGTTTCTAAACATCTGTCCGTTTACAAAGTGTTGGGGTTGTATGTGTTACCCTGTCGGTCGATCTCGTCGTGTCGATGCGCTCGTCATGAACGTCGACATTGGTGGTCGCCGGTGTGCTGCTGTTGCTGTTGCTGTTGCTATGGATGCTGTTGCTGCTGTAAGAGTTGGTGTTGTGGTGTTGGTA
>JAADXH010000075.1:0-47291 GCA_023337595.1 Globisporangium camurandrum
CGAGTAGAAAGGCGTACCGCTGACGCGTATGCAGCTAATGTCGACGATTGAGCACATAAGTGTGTGGGGCAAGAATAGCATGTGTAAAGTACAAACACGCTCACTAAGCGTAAGCTTGGCGGTGTGCGATGTAATTTACCTAATTAATTCCTGATACAGCTCGATATGTACAAGAATACTCCGCTCCATGGATATTTTACATGATATTTACTTAATCCTTTGAATTCATAAGAGAAATGTAGTACCGAAATGGCCTGTCACTTGCAAAGTATTCCTCATGTGCGACAATTTGAAAAGGATGTGTTCACTGCTATAATTTATGTAGTAGATTTCGTATTCACTGCTATAATTTATCTCGTAGTATTCGTATTCACCATGTAGAATTGGATTTCTATTGTTTGGTATGCATTTATGACTCGAGTATATTTGTTGATTTGTGTTTCGAAGTGGACATCACGCACAAAGTCTCGCAATGTGCGCCCCGAAAAGAAACAGTTTATACGAATATTGAATATCGTTTTAATGATATGCCATACTACAACAATGCTATTGATGTGTAAATACAATACGAAAAATACTATCGACAATATTTAAAGAATACCTACTCCTAAATGGTTGGTTACATGCTGCAAATCCCTCCTCGAAAGCATTCAACATTCAGCAGCAAATACTAAACATTTCCCTTGAATAGCGCATCGGGGACCTGACGATGGCGTAGTGGTATTTTTGCTCAACGCAACCTTTCACAACAAATGACTTAAGTGCTCTATACATTTATGTCAGGCGATATACTTGAGACATGTTTGATGTTCGTTAATGGATACTATGAAAAGAGAGAAATTCTACGCAATGTTGTTGTTGTTGACGTCATACTTGTCAAACAGACTACTTTATCATAGAACATAAATATTTCAATAATATTCTCATTTCAAGGTTGCTGCCTTTAAACATGTAATAAACAGCAACAAGTTATCCACTACAAGTATCAATACAAATTATCGTTATATGATATTATAGGTAGCACTTGCACAATACTCCGTATTTTGTATATTGCCAAATTTGCAAGAATTATTCCAACGAATTAATGTGTATGTATTGATATTTTTACCAGACAAATGTTAAGTACAGAACGTCACATACATATTCGAATAGCTCTGCATGTATGAAAACAAATAATTCACGAGTTCATGATATGCTATCTGCTATCGATTGTTTCTTTGTGTTTGCTTGAACTACGATACAGCGTGTATAATGATTTTTTGCGTCGCCTTATAGTTTTTTAGAGCTTACATGTGAGAAAATATACGTAAATTAACAGAAATACAACAGTATCGATGTGCAGCTCACATACCTTATAGCTGCTAGTTTTATGCTATAGTCGGACCACTTGCGGAGTGAAAATATATAGCTTTCCTATTACAAGTATTTCATTCATGGTATATTGTTATCGACAGATTTTTCGTTATTACAATTTTTCTGCCGTAATATATTTGAAGCTTGCAGTAGATAAAGTGTCATCGAGGCGACTAGTTTACGTACTTGAGTTGATCGCTGATTTACTCGCACACACGTGAACACGCTCAGCCCCATAATACTCTAGAATGGTAAAACCACACGAGGTTTACATTGTCGTGCATAAAGTACACATGTTATACATTATAATATCGTAGTTGTTTGGAGCATCGCTTTCAATATATAAATACCAGTACACGCTGCGATGTAACATACAAGATTTTGTACGACACATTCGTGCTTAGTAAAACATCTTGTGTGGTTTGTACATAAAAGAGGATAAATCACTCGCTATACAGGTACAAAACATACTTCTCCGTATCTCTAGACAATCTAACATTTGGATCTATGACATTGTGTTGGGTCATATATAATGTGTTTGGCAAACAATCGCTCAAATCAACCGCTTGTTAACTTATACTTGATACTACGTAGTAGTATATTTGTGACAAACAATGGCTCAATTCAACTGCTTGTCTAAATCATTATTAGATAGTATTTTTGCGCGCGGCTAGTTGCCTGTGCTTGTCAAAAAATGTGTGATCCCTCTTTGAACGTCTAAAGTAAAAATACGGTGAGATGGTAAAAAAAATGTTTAAGACCGTTAAATCTGTATGGTTGTAAACCACGATACTTTTTTGCCTGCCTAAATTCGGGTTAATAGAACGAACAAACGGTCACGACGCGGTCTCTTTTGACGATAAGGTCTTTCGCTGTTTTGCGCCAACTCATCCAGTGATAATGATGGGTGGCTATTAAAGTCGAAATGAGCGAATATCATTGGATGGTGGAACTTCCATTGGGCAACGAAAACCCTAATGGTCGATTGTCTAGTAGTACAGAGTGGTATTTACGAATCACCAGCAAAAACGATATTTTGTTGATAATCGACTTTTTTGCGCAAGCTATGAGGGTTCGGGTTGTTTGTTTTCCGAAGCAACAAGATGAATTCGGCAAAATTTGTAGCTACTATTGAGGTCTCCAAATTATCGGATAGTTCGATGCGTTATCATCAAATACCGTTTCAAATTTACTCATACAAGTATATTTATATTTTGATTGATATAATATTTATAGCTGCTCGTCAATCAAAAGCTCACCGACATCACACGCACGATGTTGTGGACGGCGATGCGCTCGTCGATCGCGACCATGTTGCGCAGCAACAGGTGCGTCCTGTACTCGTTTCGGCTGACACTTGCTGACAGCTCGACACCACATCGTGGCACTCACATTGTCTATGTACCAACCTCTGTAGCAGTGGCGTCAACACACTCGCAGCTGCGCGTTACCAGAGTTCACTTGCGTATCGCGTGTTTGAAGACACGTCGAGCGACGTCGAGCCAACGAAGACTGCAGTCGTCATGCACGGGATCCTTGGTACACTGCATCTGCATATCGCCACTGTGTTGTTGTTGCTGCGAGTCGATCGCTAAGCGCACTTCATTTCACTACGCAACGCAGGCAACAAGCTCAACTGGCGCACGTTCTCCATGCGGTGCGTCTGTGCGTTACTTCATCCTGTCATAGGCAGCGTTGCCCACTGACTCCCATCTCGCTGGATGCGCTTTCGCACTCGTAGCCTCGCTGCAGCAAATCCCGACTGGCGCTTCGTCGCTGTCGACCTACGTGGTGCGACTTCCTTCTCTTTCTTCTTCTCGTACTCGATAGAGCAAACAGCATAGCTGACAACTGACAACTGCATCGTCTCCACTGCTACTCGCTAGGCCACGGCGACTCGCCGTCGCCCACAGCACCGCACACGATCGAAGCGTGTGCTCGTGACATCGTCGACCTATCTGATTCACTGGGCGTGACGCCAGACGCAGTGTTTGGGCACTCGTTTGGTGGGAAAGTCGCACTCCAGTACGTTGCGACGTGCGCTGCGGACACGCGTGCGCTACCACAACAAGTGTGGATCCTCGACTCGCTGCCAGGCACTGCAGCGACCGACTACAAGTACCGGAAGCTCACGGCGTCGATCGAGAACGTGCTGCCGCGCTTGAAAGAGATTGCGTTGCCGATTTACTCCAAGTCGCAGCTCATCAAGGACTTGACGGCGAAAGGTATCGGGATAGGTGAAGCGCAGTGGCTCACGACAAACTTGCGTCTCGTGAGTAGCAACCCTGAGACGTACAAATGGAAGATGGACATTGCAGTGATCGAAGCGCTCTTCCAAGCGTTCCTCACAACGGATCTGTGGCCCGTCGTGCGGCGCGAAGCGCCTGCTGTGGACAAAGACGTGCAGCTGCACTTTGTACACGCTGAGAAGAACGCGATGTGGACACCGGAGATCTTGGCGTCGCTCGATGCGCTTGCGAAAAACAAGAATGTGCACCGCCACTTGTTGGGGAAGTCGGGCCATTGGGTCCATATCGATAACCCAAACGGGTTGCTCGACATCATCCAACAACATTTCAAATGAGGATTTGTTTTTTTGTCAAGGCAACACTATAGACAGAGCATTTTGACACGCTTGTCATTCCATACATTCCTCAGGTCTATATCATTGCAGATCAAATAAATAATAGTTTGGATTTGCTAGTAACAATTGTTTGACCCGCATCAATTTGCCGATCTTTCGTGCGACGCTTGAGTTCAAACGAACTGGTCCATTTGAGCAGCGCGTGCTCGATCTACGCATCAATTCGAACGATAGCGAGAACGATGCGTGCTTCAATGCTGCTGTTTGCAATCGTGGCGCTCGCATGGGTGCTCGCTACTGCGTCGATTGCGAGCGCAAGTAGCCATAAAGCTGCAGGGTCCACGCCGCCAGTGCTGCCGACGCAGTTTAGTGCCGACGTGCGGATCGTTTCGCACTTGACGGATCCGCGGCAAACGTACCCGCCTGCGGTGCGCACGATGCGAATCCAGTACGACTACGTGCAGCAAGTCGCGAAAGCCGAGATGCTGCGCGGCCACGAAACTAACAAGACGTACGTCCGGCGCTACGACCGCAAGCGCGAGTACATGGTCAAGCACGGCGAGTTCCCAAAGTGCGAACGCGCGTACCTCGGTGCGTCAATGTCGACACTGGCGTCTTCGCTGTAGCAGCGCTGCATGGCGCGCTGCCTGCTGACTCGTACCGAGTGCATGATGTACTGCAACGTCGTCTATCAACAGGCGAAACGATGCCAGCGCCAACGATTCTATTCACGCAAGAGTTTGTGGTGCGACGCGTAGGCTCGTGTAGTGAAGCACAGGCCATGGACTCATCCTTCCTATGCTTGTTTGGTCTGGCTATGCGTGCATGCGTCACAGGGCATCGAGTCGGTCCGTGGCATTGCGTGCGAGCACTGGACACACGCACATGCAAACGTCCGGATCCACATCTACAGCGACCTGGCGACCCAGCGTACGTCCGTGGTTGTCCATGCCCCACGCTCTTTTCGCCCATCAACACCAGCAAACGCGTTACGTATCAAGTCACACGCACTCATGTGGATCCCACTCTTGTATTCTCCTACAGTCCCGATCCGACTGACGGAAGAGAACGTTGTCGACCACACGCCGTTGCTCTTGCTCACGTACGACCTCACGAACGTCCACGTCGGTGCACAACCTACTGAAGCCTTTGCGCTTCCAGCCACCTACGCCGCTCCAAGCGACTGCGTCCGGAACGTCGGCGGTTTTCCGTACATCCACGCATTCCACTACTACCTACGCTTCTGAGTGTCGTGTGCCAATCGACTGTCACCTCCTCAATAGCACGCACTCCATCGTTTCTGTATCGTATCTCTCTCATCTCTCCTCCTATCGCCAATAGTCCGGTGGTCCATCCAGGTACCCACTGCCATTATTGGTATTGGTATTGGTATTGCTGCCAGTCGGATCAAAGCCCATGCTGTTGTTGTTGTTGTTGTTGTCGTTGTTGTTGTTGTTGTTGTTACTTGTCGCATGACGCGACGGCGGCGGCGGCGGCAACAAGACCGACTGGTCGGTCAAAAAATCAGTGTTCAGGCCGCTAAATTGGTGCAACTGCGGCAGCGACTGGTACAGTGGCACAGCTGGTACAAACGCCTGTTGTTGCGTCTGTTGTTGTTGTTGTGGCGACACAAACGAATCCGTCGTGCCCCACGCAGATCCAAATCCATAATTGAATGGCGGCGGCGGCTGTTGGTGGTGCTGGTGCTGCTGCTGGTGGTGGGGACTCACGTCTTCGGGTTCAAACCCGCGATGATGGTACGTTTGCTGCGTCTGCTGGTGCTGTTGATACAAGTGTTGTTGCTGCTGTTGCTGTGGATACGGATACGACTGTTGCGACGGCTGTTGCTCAAACGGATATAACGTTTGCTGTTGTTGTGGCAATGGATACAACTGCTGCTGCTGCTGCTGTTGCTGTTGTTGTTGCGTCGAATACAATGGCAATTGATGCGTCGGTTGTGGATGCCCCACTTCCGTCATGATCGCAGCTGTCAGCAGCGCTTGCGTCCCGTCATTCAAACCAAACTCACTCATGCGATTAGCGTTGCTATTCCCATCCAACGCATCGTCGTCGTTGCTGCCGCTTCCCACACGCGCCGTCGTCGTCGTCGTCGTCGTCTCCAAGCCACGTAACAGCGCATCATCGTCGTCCTCTTCGTCGTCGTCTCCCTCTTCGTGCTGTGCGTCGTCGCTCTCGTCGTCGTCGTCGTCGTCCTCCTCCTCCTCCCCGTCCTCCTCTTCTTCCTCAACCACATCACCAGCGGACGCCGCAGCGGCGAGCAACATCCCGCTGCTCTTGTCGCTTCGTTCATTCGCAACAGCGACTGCAGCAGCAGCTGCCGCAGCCGCCGCAGCGACCGCAGCTGCTGCCTGCATCTTGTCTTTTGCAGCAGCCGCCAAGCGCTGGCGCTTGTGTTCTTCGGCTTTCAGTGCTTTGTCGACTTCAATCTGCTTCACTTCGTCGAGATCGATCATTGAAATGCGCGATCGATGGCGTTTGAACCGTCCAGCGTCCGCCTTGCGACGGATTTCCGACAGTTCCGGCTGGAGTTTCTTCCGCGGTGGTGGTGGCGGCGCAGCTGGGAGTTTGGCATTCGCCGACGGCGTCACGCGTGTCGACGCAGCAGCAGCGAGTGGTGTCGGGAGCGACGCAGCGCCAGTCGACGGGCCGCTCGTGTGGAGCGACAGCCGCGTTGGAGCCGTCGTCTTGGTGGTCGTTGTTGTTGTTGTTGTTGTTGACGCAGCCGGTCGAAGCGGCGCTACGACTGTAAAGTGCTGCTGCGTCTGTTGTAGTTGCAGTGGTGAAGGCCGCACGGATGCGTTCATAAACGTACTCGTGTGACTAAACACGTCGGTCGATTCGAAAGAAGAAGGAGGAGACTGGACAGCAGCGATCACACGCGCAGCGGTGGATGCGAGTTCGTCGTGGAAGAACGTATCGCCGCTCTCCGCGCCATCGTCCGACATGAACATGTACTGCTTCACGATCCCTGCGCCGACTTTGACCCACTTGAGATTGAAAGTGCCTACATTAGGATCGCATACGCTACAATACGAGGTGCACATCAGACAAGACGCACCTCTTCGGCGTCGTTCTCAGCTGCGTCGATGATCTCGACGATCGCAAATTTGCTTTCGTCGACGACGTCGCGACGCATGCTCAAGAAACTGAGGAGGAATCGCACCTGCTCATACAGTAAACGACGATAAACGACGCGACTCGTGTGAGCGCTTGTCGCGTTGGACGCCACAACCACGCGACAATCGATACGCAACGCAAACACACACGCACTTTGATCGCAGTGTCCAAGTGCCGAAAGCTCGTGACTGCGTCCGAGAGCTTGTCCTTCGACAACAAGCTCCCAAACTCACTCGAACTCCAGTCGTTCTTGAGTTTCTGGACAATCCACGCATCGACTTGCGGCGGCTCTTGCTTAGTCAATGACGACGATACGGCAGTCGCAGAGGCAGCAGTGAGGGGGCTGCTGCTGCTACTGCTCGCGCGGCGCAATGTTGTGGGCGACTCCATCACGGGCAATACCGCACAGACGACCACTTGCACTTGCTTCGTAGCTTATTGTGCTTTGCCATGCTAGTTACCGCGGCTTGACGTACCGGTATGGTGCTTGTTTTGCAATTTGTTTTACTGATACCGGTATTTTGCTGCAATGAATACCGGTTTGTGTGCTGAACGGTTACAGCTACCGGTATTGCAATGATCGACGCACACAAAATTCAACAACAAGCGAAACACATTGCGAAAACAAGAACGCCAAGATCAAGCGAGTCAGACGAGCACCATGCGGCGCCTCAACTCGCAAGGTATGTCTGCGCATGTGCGCACCCGGTCCACACATACATGCAGCAGACACTGACGCTCCCTATTGCATGCACATGCTCGATCGACGCCCACACCACATCAGCCGGGAAGAACTTTTCGGTGAAGAGCGAAGAGGACATGGAGGAGCTCATGCAGACGCTCGTGGCGCAGATCCAGCTCAAGCTCAAGAACGAGCTTAACTTGCGCGAGATCTTCATCCCGAACTCCAAAGCCGAAGCGCGGTGCAACATCTTTGTCTCGGCAAACTACGCAACGTGCCCAAAGCTCTGCGTCTTCATGCAATCTGGCACGGGTGCGTGACGTTGCATCCCTATCGATTGGCAGCTATTCGCCTTACTCATACACACGCTATTCTACCTACACATATAGGCATGCAACCCGGCATCTGGAGCCGCACGATCCACGCCAAGACGGGCTTCCAGGGCTCGATGATCCCGTACTTGAAGACTGCGATCCAAGGCGGCTATGGCGTCGCGATTTTGAACCCCAGTACGAATTCTGCGATGATCAATGGCCACCAAGCCAAAGTGCTGCACTCGGCCACGCCGGAGGATCATGTTGCGTACGTCTGGAAGAACTACATTATGCCGAACGCAGCACAAGAGATCAGCTTCATTGTCCACGACACGGCCGGCATTCTTCTCAAGACGTTCTTAGGGACACTCTCGTCAAAAGACGAGGTACGTCGGTCGTTGTCTTTGCGTGTGGTTGTGCTTATTTGTGAGTGTGACGTGTTGTTTGGTGCATTTGTAACGCATGTTTGCAATTGTTGTTTTTGTTATACTTGGTTTTGCATTTCTTGGTTTTGCATTTCTTGTTTTTGCAATTGTTGTTTTTGCATTTCTTGGTTTTTGCAATTGTTGTTTTTGACATTTTCCTGTTTGTTGTGGATACATTTTTGTTTTGTTTGCTCTCCTCTTGTTTCACCATTCCAGCGCCGCATTGGTGGGATTGCGTTCATTGAGTCTGCACACCAAGTCAGTGCGGGCGACACAACGAACGTCCGGCACTTGTTGCGGGAAAAGGCCGTGAACTTTGAAGCTTCGACCGAACCGATGTTTGCAGTCATCGGTGCGTCGAAAGCGCGTTTAGGGTGCGTGTCGCTCTCGGTCGGTCGAACGTCCGGCGAAGCCAACAACCGTGAGTGGACTGTCCACTCGGTCCAGACGTCTGCATTTGTGTTTCTCCAATCGATAACAAACGGCATTGAAGAGTCGCTCCATGCAATTCGTGCAACATTCCCAAACAAACTCGTCGTGACGATCAACCGTGCGCGTTTGACTGGGCAGCCATACAACAATCCATTTGCTGTCGTCCACTGCGTCAGTCAGAAGAAAGAAACGGTCGGGAACCACAAACATACGATGGATCCGGAGTGGAACCAGACGTTTTCGTTCCCAGTCACGTCGAGCGACGAGTCCGTGGTTGTCCAAGTCCGCGATCGAACGTTCCCGATGAACTCAACGCTGGGGCAAGTGACGATCAGTATGGGCGACGTTGGCTTGAACAGAGCCGAGAGGCGTTGGTTTAGTCTACGGGATGAAAAGATGGTGACGCAACACGGGAATGGCGAAGTCGAATTGACGCTCGAGTGGGTCCACGATACGTTCGTCGCCCGTTCTGACTCGGTCATGCGCGAACATCGGAGCGAACAACTTGCCTCGTCTGGCGGTGGTGGGAACGCACATCCACCTGCAAGTTCCAGCCGCAATGGGAGCAACAATCAGACTGTCAACGACGCCGACAGTGGCTGTTACATGTGCAAGAAACCGTTCGTGTTGCACCGCAAGCGCTATTGTCGCATGTGCTTGCGCCTCGTGTGTACGTCGTGCTCGGACCGGCTGTTTCTGCCCGGGTTCAGTGAACCAAAACGCGTTTGTTCTGGGTGTTGCGATCTCCAGATGATGCTCCACAACAAGATGCCGCGCCTGGGCGGGAACAACAATCCCGCTGCATTGGGCCACTTGGGTCACGCTGGTGCGACGCCACGGAGTCAACACAGCGGCGCGTCGTCGGCTGCGCGGACAGCGCCACTCGCGAGCAGCGCGAGCTCGTCCGACTCGGCGGCGTCCGCCACACAAGCGCAAGCGCAAGCACAAGCGCAAGCAGCGGCAGAAGAGAAGCTCCAATTGACCGAGTACACGCAGCGGATGGAAGCGATGCGCTTGCGCGAACTTGCCAAAGAGGCAGAGAATCGTCCGTTGACGATCGATGCGTTCGATCTGATGAAAGTCGTCGGTCGCGGTGCATTTGGAAAGGTCCTGTTGGTACGTAAAAAGGACGGGAAGCACGCCAATCAGATCTACGCAATGAAGATCTTGGTGAAAGCCCACATTGTGAAGAACGACCAGATCGAGAACACGAAGGCCGAGCAACACATCTTGAAAGAGATCAACCATCCGTTTATCGTCCGTTTGCGGTTCGCGTTCCAAAACACCGAGAAATTGTACCTCATCATGGATTATTACCCCGGCGGGTCGATGTTTTACCATTTACGTAAATCCAAGCGCTTCAGTGAAGACCGGACGCGGTTGTACATGGCGCAACTGTTGACTGCGCTCATGCACCTCCATAGTAAACAGATCGCCTATCGTGATTTAAAGCTCGAGAACATTTTGATGGATCCAAAAGGGAACATTGCACTCACGGACTTTGGGTTATCGAAAGAAGGACAAGTGATCGACGGTGCAATTCGCGCGTCGCAGGCTGACGCTGGCATGAAGACGATCTGTGGTACGGCCGAGTACATGGCGCCAGAGCTCTTGCGCCACCAGCCGTACGGGAAAGTCGTCGACTGGTGGAGCTATGGGATTCTGTTGTTCGAAATGCTGACTGGCCGGACGCCGTTCGTCGATCGGAATCGCCGGCAGATGTTCAAGAACATTATGCAAGCTGAAGTGATCTACCCGTCGCACATCTCGCCGGTCGCGCGGTCGTTGATCTCCAAGTTATTGAATCGTGATCCTGCGCGCCGATTGGGCGGCGGTCCAAACGGCGGTCGGGATATCATGGCGCACCCTTTCTATGAAACGATCGATTGGGATGCACTGTTGCGAAAAGACATCGTTCCGCCGTTCCAGCCAGACGTCACGAGTGTTGACGATGTCACGAACGTTCCGGAAATGTTCCAGAATATGGCAGCAGTCGATTCGCCCGTGAACAAGAAGAATGGCGAAGGGCACCACTTTGAAGACTTTTCGTACCAAGAGGAGAATGTCGTGATGCGCGGTATGTAGGAGAGAGAGAGAGAGAAGGAGAGAGAAGGACGTGTGTGTTTTCTACTGCAAGTGTCTGTTGTTTGTGCTTCATGCGTCGCTGCTGTTGTTCATTCGTTTGCTGGTCGATTCATTGTCGCCATCGCTGTCGCGTTCGCGCTTGCGCGTCGCTTGGAGATGCGGTGGTAGTTGGGGACCAATCGTTGCTGCGCTATCGGCGTTGGTGGCATTAGCGAATGTGTCGCTCGAGTCCGTTGCTGTCGCTTTGCGTTGCTGCAGATGCGGCGGCAGCTGCGGTCCAATTGCTGCATTTGGAGGCGTCGCACTGTCGACGACGTCGTCTTCGTTGTCGTCAGGTTGTGGCGGTCGCTGTGGCCCACGCACGAGCCGTCGGCTGCTGTTGTTGTTGTTCTTTGCTGCTGCGAGCGTCGCTGCACGCTCGAGCTTGGCGTCGTATGCAATGAGTTGGCGCTGGAAACTCGCATTTGGGTTCGCCTGTCGCAATTCCATACAAACATCCAGTCAATTCTATCTCATGGTGATTACGATTCGAACAAAGACGTACGATCGGCCGCAATGCGACGACGCGTGCCAATGCTGCTGCAAAGTGGAGCTGCTCGAGCTTCATGAGGTACGCAACGACCATCGACGTCGAGCGACTCACACCTTTGCTACAGTGGACGAGGATCCGACCTGCACTTTTTATGGATCGACTGCGACTCGATCAGCTAAACCGAGCAACTTGTGGCGGTCGGAGAGCAAAGAGCGACGTACCGTAGTACTTGGCTTGGTCGATGAATGCGATGCAACCTTCAAGGACACCCGAGATGTCCTCTGCTTTGTTGTCAAAGATCGCACATCGACGGTACCTGCAAATTGGAGTTGGTTGTGAGCGAAGATGCTTGACGACACGAGTGTGTGTGTGTGTAAAAGGCAACAAACGTACGTGAGCGCCTTGTCTTTCTCAAAGTAGTTTGGGACGCCTGCGACCGGGTCCACTGACTTGGGTGGTGTCACCTGAGAGCACAAGCAAGACAAATGCAAATGCACGAGGTGAGAGCATGCGACAAAATGTGTGGGTGGCTCTGCGAACGAGTGTGTATGAGACGCACATTGAGCACGTGCGTGATCTCGAGTCGCGTGAGCAACGCACGATCGCGTGCGTGGACTTTCGAGCCAAGGAACAGGTGTGGCAAAATACACGTCGGCTCAGCGTCGTTGCCTCGAACTGCTGCTGCGGAAGTGCTCGCCATGTTGCTCGTCATGCAACAAGCAAATCAACCAGTGCAGTATATAGTTGCTGAAATGTTTAAGCTCAAATATTATATTTCGAACAAAACGATGCCAATCAAGTCCATCGGCAGTGCTGCAGCGCACGACGCGCTCTTGCTGCGCGACGCAGCATTACAGTCGCCCGTGACACGCGTGCATTTTCACGGCCAGCGCGTGCATGTCAAACGCGATGACATCTTCCACTTGGCAGGCAACAAGGTTTGTGCTGAACCATTCGCCGCACCCGACATGTGCGATAGCAACTGACGTACGACTTGTGTCTGTAGATGCGCAAGCTCCACTGGTTCGTAGCGCAAGACGATGGGTTCTACAGCGGTGCGTTCTTGGTCGCGCCCGCATCAGCAACCACTGCATACATTTACCGTTAATCCATTCGTCCACTTGACAACGACAGACGCACACATCTACAGCTACGGCGGGACGCAGAGCAACGCGATGCTCGCAATCGCACAGCTCGCACATGCAAAGCGCGTGCCATTCACGTACTACTCGCGCGGCCTTGCACTCCGCTCTCCAAACGTCTCGGACTCCAACAGCACCAACAACCTCGCGCTGTCACTCGCTCTCGGTATGGAGCACGTCGCACTGTCTTCCGATCGCTACCACGTACTCGCTGCCACGCGCGACCTGTCGACTGTCGCCTGTAGTCGTCCTCCGCACACTTCACAGCGCCGCGCGCTGCTGATCCCGCAGGGCGTCGCGTGTGCTGAAGCGCAATTAGGGCTTGCGCAGCTCGCCAACGAGCTGAACGCGTACGTCCTTGATAGCAACAAGGCGTTTGTCGTCGTCGTGCCATGTGGCACGGGCACCACAGCGCTGTACCTCGCGCGCCACTTGACGTCACGCGCCGAGGTCGTTGGCGTCCCGTGCGTGGGCGACGCTGCGTACTTGACGCAACAGCTGGACGCCCTAGACGCTTTGGGGCCAGAGGCAGCAGCTACCGGACGACGACGCCCGACGGTGTTGGTGCCACAGCGTAAAGCGCGCTTTGGGCGCTTGACGCCAGCAGTGCTTGCAACGTACGACGCGGTGCGTCTTGCGACTGGGATCGAACTCGATCTCAACTATGGCGCGTTTGTGTGGCACACACTATTTGAATGCGACAGCGACATCCTGAAGCAATTACTGCAAGCGCCATTGAGCGCCAGTAGTAGTAGTGAGGAACAAAGTACGAACGAGCCACGGGAGTTGCTGTACGTCCACACGGGTGGCGTCTCTGGCAATCCGAGTATGCTCGCTCGGTACGCTGCAAAGCAGCACAGCACAGCACAAGCTCGTAAGCCACAGTCTGTAAAACTATAGCAAAAAACGATAGTGATAAAAATGATAATGATTAGTTAGACGCGAATATAGTGTGGTGCACCATATATTTCATTTCGACCACGAACCGACGCACAAAAGCTCATTCGATAGCAAATGACCACATAGACAAAGGAGTCTGACCGCGCCGGCGCGTACTGTACGCACAGACACACACGCGAGCGCCATGTCGTTCCGCGAGCTGCGCAACTTGACTGAGATGCTACGTGCACTGGGGTACCCTCGCCCCGTGTCAATGGAGAACTTTCGCAAGCCAAATTTTGAGCTCGTGGCCGATCTGTTGTACTGGATGATCAAGAAGTACGACCCGAGCTCGAGCGTGAGCGACGAGATTGACACGGAGGACGACCGCATCGCGTTCCTCACACAAGTTGCGTCTGAAGTGCTTGCAAAAGCACGTATTCGCTTGGCGCCGAAGCGCTTGTATGCTGCTGACGGCTTTGCTGTCAAAGAACTGCTCAAGCTTGCGCGCGTGCTGTACGAAGCGTCGCGCATCGATGTCGCAGCACTCACGGCAACGGACGACGACGACGACGACGTGTCGATCAAGAGCATCTTGGGGTCGCGCGTCAAGGACCCGAAAGCGACGCGCCAGCTGTCGTCCGACATCACGCAGAGCGGCGCGAAGTTGTACGACCTGCTCGAAGCCGAGCTCGACGTGCGCGACGCGCGAACCCAGGCGCTGCGGTTCCTCGACGCGATCTCGAATAGCAGCAGCGAGTCCTCGAGCGAGCAGCGGTACCTTGAACGGAGCGTCAGTGAGCTCCTCAAGACAACGCAGGAGAGCGTCGATGTGACCGAGCGGCAGTGCGACGAGCTCGACGCGGAAGAGAAAGCGCTTGCGAGTAAGATCAAGAAAGCGCAGACGGACTTGGAGCGTGCGGAGAAGCGACTGAAGAGTCTTCAGCACGTCCGACCGGCGTTCATGGACGAGTACGAAAAGCTCGAGAAGGAGCTCGAGCGGCAGTACGCGGTGCGTTCGCTGGACGACATTTGCATCAGCTCTCTCTCTCCTTACCTATTGCTATGTATTTGCGCACGCTTTTCCACCGCTAGATCTACTGCGAGCGGTTCCGAAACCTCGACTACCTTCAGCGCGAGCTCGACTTGCACACGAGTCGTGAGATGAAGAAGCTTGCAGCGAACGATCGGAACCTCAAGAAGCTCCAGAAGAAGTTTCGCGACGACGAGTTGGCGATCTTACGCGGCGAACAGGAGGATCAGATCGACAGCTCGTTGTTGGATGCAATGGATAACAACAATAACAACAATAGTGGCACTGGCTCTGGCGGCCGGCGCGCCAACAATAGCAACCAGAAACAAAAGAACAGCGGCGCTGCTAAAAGTGGTGGAAAAAAACAAGCAGCAGCAGTCGACAGTGGCTCGGACGAGAGTGGGAGTGACAGCGGCAGTGACGGCGACGACGACGACGACGACGACGCGTCGGGCGGCGGCGGCTCCGACTCGGACCAAGTCTCAGTCGCGGACTCGGCCGAGTTGATCGACAACGACGACGAGTCGGGCTCCGATGGCGGCGACGCGTCGGGCGACGACGACGGTTCCGGCTCGGGCTCTGGCTCCGGCTCGGGCGGCTCAGAGACGAATTCGGACTCGGACCAGGACTTTTGACCCATAGAAGAGGCAGTCAGAGACAGAGCAGCAGACAGACGCCGCGAGCGGTAGAGAGAGGAGTATAGTAACACGAGCGCAGCTGTCGATAGGATGAACGCACATGGAAAGCGACAGCTCCCCTATCTCTCGCTCTCTATTTCATCCTGTTGACAAGTACATCCGCGACCTTTGGGACGTCAGAAGCAAGCACCAGTATCGTTTCTCATGAACCAGCAAGCGCAGTGGACGTCAGTGCATCGTCTGTCTGTGCGCCGTTCTCCTTCGTAGCGCTTGTAGCAGTCGCAGTGTCCAGACGATCCGCTTTGCCGTCGCCACTGCCGCTGAGACCATCTAAAACAGCAGCGTCGTCGTCGTCGTCCTCATCACTCTCGTCGTCGTCGTCGTCGTTATCGTTTGACTGCGCGAGCCAGCGATGGAGTTCTGCTGGACACTTGTCCTCGAGCGCTGCGGCAACCGCACGGATCACTTGTCGCATCTCGTCACGCTGGCGTCGTTCGTTTGCGCGTCGACGCTGCTGCGCGTGCAGTCGACGGACGTCGTCGCGCGCACGTTGCGCTGCCTGATCACGTTGTTGCGCAACGAGGAACGCGAGGATCGCATCGACGCTTGTTGGCGCTGGCGCTGGCGCTGACGTTGACAATAGCGGCAGCGTTGCTGCTGGCATCGAGACTGGAGCTACAGACGCTTGCACAGACGGCGGCGCTGCTGCTGCTGCATTTGAACGCAGCAGCAGCAGCGCTGGCTCATTTGATCGACTGCTGCGTTCACTACGTTGCTGGTCGTGGTGGAATGCAGCGTTGCGCAATGCGCGTTCCATGCGGCGCTTCTTGCGCTCTTTCCGAACGCGTTCGTTTGCGTGGATCGTCTCGTCTGACACGCTCCGTCGTTTCCGATCGATGCTGTGCTGGAGCAGCGCAACGACTTGCGCAGCTGTCGTCTGCGTGGTTGGATCCGTGGCGGCCAAAGCGTTTTGGAACGACAGCAGCGGTGTTGATGCAGCGGCGGCAGAGGTGGCAGCCGCTTGAAGTGGCTGCTGCTGGTCGGACAACAGCAACTTTGCAGCTGCGAGCGCTGCTGCTGCTGCTGCTGCGGGCAATGTATCATCGTCTGTTGCTACCAGCTGCGCGTCGGTAATGATGCTATCGTTGTCATCATTGGTGCTGTTGTCGAGCCCAAGCTGCTGTGCGGACAATTGTCCGTCGTGACTACTGACAACGTCCGTAGCGTCGCCATCGCGCTGCTGCTCTTGCTGCTGCTGCTGCTGTCGCTGTCGCTGTTGCTGCTGGGTGTGCGTGTGGATCAATCGACGAAGCGCTTTCGCTTCGACAATGTAGTCTGGGAGCAGCCCGGTTTTGTCGAGCACGTGGCTGCAGTACATCTTTTTGAACTTACGCTTGAGGCTATCGACTTCCCGAAGCGGCATCGTCCCCGGGCGACGGTAGTTGAACGCAACCGCGACGTTGATCCAGTCGTCACAACCGAGTGGCATGACAGCACGTACAGCTTCGTTCAGTCGGTGCATCTCTTCGGGCTCGTAGTTGACCGTGCCATACTTGCTGCTGTCTCGACCTTTGCGGCCCTTTGCAGCTGAGAAGCGTACCTGTGATGCGTCGCCATTCGTGGATGTCGACGCAGCTGACGATGTCGTCACTGTTGCTGCTGGTGGTGTGGAGGCGGTAGTAGTAGCGATGTCCTCGTGAAGCTGCGCGTCCGTGAGTGCATCGTCATCGGTCACGACCGACAGCGGCGGTGATGCTGTCTCGGCATTCGACGTCGGTTCGTTCGTCGTTGACTCCATTTCAATTACGTTTGTGGCTTTCGCTTAGGCCTTTGCTAAAGACTCGGTAATGTGGAACGAGTGGTGGGCGTGTCCAACATGTTCACCAAAAATAAGCTGGGTTTATAAACTGAAAGTTATTCCATACAAACGAAAAGATGGCAAAATATAAAATATCACCAATGCCAAAACCATGATCCAGCAAAACTCGAGCTTGAGTGTTTGTGCTGCGCCAGCAAACAAGAAGAAAGGTTCGCCAATGCGAGCTTGCCGGCTGATGTGTGTGCTTGTCATGTTCATCATTGCATATACAGTATAGGGTGTAGCTATATGTAATCAAGCATTTCGTCGAAGTTCAAATCATTATAAAGTATATTGTCGAAACAATTGAGAGTAGCTCGTGTTTCACACTCCAACTGAAAGTCCATTCGGTCACATTCGAACTATTTAACAGCAATACTCAAAAAATCTATTACATATACCAAGCTTTGCTAACAATTGACTTCATTTTTAGTATGGGCGAATTGATTTTTCTCGAGAACTTCACGCTTCAAAAATGGATGATATTATATTACCGCAGCTATTATAGTATCTGTATTTTCTCTAATGTAATACTCAGAACAGTCATTAGACCGTGTTTATGAATAGTAATTTATGAGATGGCATAACATCTTTTACCCGCATTAAAAATGTATAAAAATAATAAAACGCAAACACTATATGCATCTTTGATATTGCAAGTGAGCTGTAAACTGCTCAGCTAGATAATTATACGATTACCACAATGAAATACTATAACAGTTCCGGAAACTTGTAAAACGTACGTGGTATATACCACACTACAAGTCACGATCACAAAATAATATAATATTACATATGTGCACAATTATACATAGTTGTAGTAAGCCATGTCGAATTATAGAGCCAAGCACAATATTATAGAAGCAACGAGCCAAGATGCTCATGATTGTCCATGTTTTCGGTCAAAAGCGTATCTAGGCAAGAAGCTTTATGTCACGTCATAGGTGACTAAACGCAAAGCAGCGTACTGCCGCCCATGCACATTTAAACATGGGCGGCATCCTCCTCGTTCCTCCTTCATATTGCTGCTACCTTTCCTCTTTCATCATCTGCACACAAATCGACCTACGTGCATTCCGTGAAGTGGCCATTTTCTTCCAACACCAATGCGGTGCAAAATGAATGGGTCGCCCTTTTCATGAAGCCATAATTACTTTGAAAATGAATCGGCCGGATGTGCGATTGAACGTGTCTCGAGCACAAAAAATTTGTTTTGTAGCCAAATGACAACTCTTTGTTAAGACTCGTCGTTTTGCATATTTATATATCACAGTCATATATACATGGCAACTAATCAGCACCTCGTAACTCGGAGTGTAACCCGATACTTTGTGGTTGTGCCTAACTATTGACACGGAGTGTTTATGTTTTGATCCGTGGCTTACTCTTGGATACAAAATAGCATGAAACACACACTATTTACGACATAACTAGACCGATCTTGCATAACAAAAAGCAATCACGATCTGCAAAATATCTTTATGACACATGAAAAACCCACAATTTGGTGCAAAGCATGTATACTCCGCAACATCATAAATTCATTTTCAAGCAAATCGACCGTCACTTTTTGATTTTTGTATATGCTAACTGCAATCGTCAGTTATAAGTTAAATTAAGTGCAATGCAATGCAAGGAAATTGTCAATTCTAAATATATTTATGATTTTTGGACATGTAGCGGTATCACGTATCCAACAACAACTAACGCAAGAGGAAAACTTCATTGACCGGTGAAAGACTTACCTGAAGCGAATAATGACAGATCCTGAAATTATATATTGAATCTGCACAATATATAGATACACAAGTAAATAATATATTGTGTCGTGTCTGGTCATAGTTAACTTGGTTGCACTAACATTTATGGAAGTTGCAAATAGAAAACGTAACATCTTTTTCAGAAAGGATAATCATGTATTTCTGCGAGAAAAAGATAACTGACTTGAAGTTCAAGGCATTCAAACCTGTCGATCCTTCCAAAATAACGCAAAATTAAATGCATACAGTTTAGTGCATAAAATATGTACTCGTTTGTCCAAAGAAAAACTCTCGTTTCTGCGCGAGTCACGCGTCTAGACACTTAAGTCAATGAACAAACTGATTGCTTCTTTAAAATAGACTCAACCAACATCAGATTTGCTTGATAAGCTTTAACAATATCACCATCAAAAGCAAGCACTACATGATCAAATATAATGAGTTGCATTATCTATTGCGTTTCGGTATGTTGTAGCTAATCAAGCAATCTATGAATATGGTACATCATAGTACGGTATGCTATCGATCGTGGTATGGTGCAGAGTCATGGACGTCTTGTCGACCATTGTGTACGGAACGCTGATAAACAAAATAATTACTATCTCCGCGAGCAAAGTTGTTATTTCAATATACTGCTATTTTTACTTGGAGTGAATGAACTGGACAATCATAATTTGGCGAGAACATTTTCGTTAAAGATCGTGGTGGTTCACACACAAATCTAATGCGTTGGCGGATTTTTTCCAACCGTGATAATGTCTTGGTGTATGACCGAGACGTGCGGCTCCACGTTGCTGTACTGAATACGACGAATACGGTATAGTGAGTTAAGTACAGTTATCTTAAAGTAGATACTATATATATCATACAAATTACTCACTTATAGGATCAGCTGGGTTGAAGATAGTATGATGCCAATCAGCAGTTGGATTTACATGTCGCAGGAGATGTTGACATTTGTGGGCCTCAGCTATAAATGCAGGCTAAATGGAAAAGCATATATTTGATGAAAATACTTACCCTTCACACTTTCAAAAATTTGTATAGTCAAAACGAGGTGGAGCAACAGTGACAATCAGCGATATATACTGTGCCTAATCGGGCTGAAACTACTTTCCATCACGCTTTCGAAAATTGGTATGGTCAAAACGAGGTGGAGCTACAGTGACAACCAGAGATAAATACCAATGTTTCGCTTGTTTGCGATGAACGATACTGCAAACATTCGTCCAAGTGCACTGATGCCTTTGCAAATTGAATCACATTGCACCAGTATATACGTCGTCATACATTCACTTGAAAACAGCCAATAAATGTGCTGTACATATATACAGTTAAGCAGAATAGCGCAGAGTGGTATATCGTATTTAGCACGTCAACAACTCATTTTCGCATCGTTGTACCGATTGGTGACAACATTTGATCAGAAGATAACTGGTGTCACTTTATTTTTGCGCCGCCCATGACATCTGCAACAAGTCGTCAGTGGGGTCGAAGTTGCAGTTAATATCTTATACAGCGTTTGCCTTTGAGCGAGAGGCGTCTTTGTGAGTCGCCACGCTACTTTGGAGTGAGGCAAATTTGTGTGACGCTTGTCTTTGTTTTATAATGGTTTCATGAGCTCTTTGGCATCATCAGTGCGCGATCGTTGCCCAGTTCCGAACTTGTTACCGCGACATCGACTCCTGTCGCGTCTCTGCAATCACAAGACGACAATAATAGAAAAACAAAAGCGACTACATCTTTTTTCGTCGACGTAATATTGGCGTTGTAGGGTGTGTGTGACATGTTGTAGCGATATATCGTCGTCTTGAAGCGCGACGGGCTTGTATTGGGCCTGTTGTTGCCGTGTACAAAACACGTTATCTAGGCGTCGAGTTCTTGTCCTCCTGCGATCGCCCAGATGTAGTCCCATCTTTCGTGTACTATGACTGTCGAGGCGCCGCTGCGCCCTTCTTGTCCAACGATCGTCGAAGCATCGTTGTGTGCATCTGGTGTTGCGATTGTGGAGACGTCGTTGGGTCTTGACTGCGCTCCAATCGATGGCCGATTTGAACTGCGATGTTGCCGCCACTCGCAAACACGTGAAACTTTCTGTGATTAGCATATTTGTACATTTCACGTGGTGCACAATATCCCGTGGAAAATTAAAATAATGCTGTACTTTGTGTAATGTCCGATAATTGATTTTTTATTTCGCTAATATTTATATGATCAAAATTATCTTAGATAGCAAACCTAAATTACTTTATGTAGTAATGAAAATACTCTCATATTATATACAAAACACTAATATTTAGTATAGCAGTACATTACGTATGTTTGTATTCTTACAACAAACAAAAATTTAATGTTTCATATCGTAATTTCAGTGTAAGCTGTCGATCTAAGCAAATTGTACATAAAATTATCGCAATTTATTTCAGACATGAGTCTATATAAAAAATTAATAGGGATATTACCTAGCAAATCCGTTCAATGTACACAATACATCCAGGTTTACACACTTCGTAATGTTTACGTTGGTTCCAGCGTGGAGGTGATTATGTTTCACACTGCGTGTAACGACATTTTCCGAATTGTGCAGGTAAATATAAACAATACAAGCAGTTCCGACAAATAAACAATGTATAAACTGTATACTTATAACCTTGATAATAATCACCTAATTCAATAGCATAGCATGTGATACGTCTGTAGCCTTTCATTCGTTCGTGTTATCAGCTGTGGTGTTTTTGCTTAAGTATTGCATAAACAAGTACTGAGTATTTTCAGAAATCCTATCAATGAGATGTTTATATAAATTCGCAGCAAGCTATAGCTGCATGGCCCAGCACTATCTTTATGCAAAAGAACATCATTTGAGTCATACTTCTGCATTATTTTGCTTAAATCATGCATGCTTTTGCTCGACAACTAGCGCTTCGGCGCTCCAGCGAGTAAGTTCTTGGCATGTCTACAACATGTGTTATGTAATTGTATTCTGTAATTATACACAATGTTTAAAGTTATCTAGTACAATTGCATGATTTGTAATTATATTCGTGTCAGGCTAATTGCTATACACGTAAAACTGTATACCGTAAGTAGAAATCGTAGACGAAGCAAGCATTCAGAGCCGCACTTGTGATACTAAATTTGGGCACTGCGTGCGTAAGTATATGCCGCGTAGAAATACGCTGCTGGGAAATCTAGTCATGGATGCGATTTGCTACCTTTGTCATTGCTGGAAGCTAGTCATGCATCGAATTGTTTAGTGCGACATATATATTTGATTAGCATACGCATGTGATAAACAAAACAGTTAGATATACCACAGCCAAAGTCACTAATTCATCCAGACAATTATTTACATCACATTTACACTATTGATAGCGTAGTGGTGATTAGGCGATGAATTGCATGTATTTACGTGTTCTGAAAGTACGCATCGTGCGTTTTAGCTTGCATGAAACATATCTTTTTTTGGTTTACAACATTTAAGATAGTGGCGTTACGTTAATACATGTTACAGCGCATGCACAACAGCATACAAAAACCAACGTTGTGATATACTACGATTACATACTATTAAGTATTCAAGCATTTCAAGTCATTCATTGGAGTATATGAATTTTAAATCCTCAGTTCACTACTAAGTATCGACACAGTAAAGTATTTAAGCTACATTTATGTAAACTTACCGACTACGCTGGCCATACTACATATATCGTCTTGCGTAAACAGTACCACCCTATCCCGCTTTCTACAGCCAGTTGCAGCGGTGTGGCGATCATACGTACGACCATAATATTACGGTTATCACGCACAAAGCATACTTGGCCAGAAATGAAATTTAGAATCATTGGCGGAGTACCACACAAACAAATACTTATTCCTAGCCAATATTGGGTATGTTCATATTATTTATTCGGTCATGGTGGAATTGTGACTATAAATGTCTATATCCTGACAAATAAACAGTACGTTTGGGATAGGGTGCCGTGCTAGATGCTGAAAATAGACCAGTGAAATGCAATTCGACTTAGCAGCACACCGAATATGTGATGATGCACATAAGTTACACGATTTACATATAATTATATTATCAATATATTGTTATCACGGGCCATATTCCATGTAACTAAAATGTACACTACAGTCAATACTATTGTCAATCTTCGTTTAATATTTAATGTGATCAAAATATTCACTCGTCGTTCGCAAGTACGCAAAACCGATAAAGTCATACAATTATACAAATATGGTAGTAGGACAAATAGCATAGCGAGAAATCTGTGTAAACACTCAAGAGATAATGTCAGCCATGAAAAGATTCTTTTTGTGCAGGAATTTCGTCATCTTCATATATGCAAGACCATGTACCGACTCTTTCTATATGATATATTATATTTATTTGCTCACGCAACCGGCGATTGATTCGCGTCTCCTTGAATGTACAAAACAACCAGCCATGTCCACACCTCACGTCAAAGCCGTTGCTATAGACAAGCCGCATGGGCTATAATGATTCATTTTTGTTGCAGTAATCCAGTCATAATCGCTACATGTACTACAGCTCCCCGATTTATAGGGAAACTTTCCTGCTATATAATAGTTCTACCTAAGTCTATCTGTACCTCGATTTGTAAGCACCCAACGTTTAGCGCATAATTAGCTCAAGAAAGGTGACAATGTCAAGGACGCTAAATGAGAGACAACAAATAGAAGAGTAGTCTGTGCAACAATCAATCCACTGTGCTCTCCTCTTTTGGAAAATGCGTGGCATAAATTTTGTCACTCCAAAAGTAAACATGGGACTATCATACATGACGATCTCAGATATTCGACACACGCTGTATATTGTTCTACATGATTCGCATCTACACATTTTTGCTCTTAATCCCAGCAATTCTTTTCGATGTAGTGCAATGCACCCAAAATCCAATGTCGCGTGGTGACCACGAATTAATAATTAAAATGTGGCAACGGACACAGCAGATCATGCCGCGTAGTATGTCAGGTATACCTCCAGTGCTTCGCTGCTTCGTTGCAGTAAAGTTAACGAATCCATTTTAAGCTCGTCTATTGTGCAACATGCAAGCTCTACAAACGTTTGCTGCGTTGCATCCTTACACACTCTACATCATGGAATAAAACTGTTCATGCATATGATGTGCAGTCCCTGACGGACACCACGAGAGCATAATTGTTCGAGTAGCTATCGTCGAGGCAACGTCGGTTGATATTGACACTATAAGCAAAAACAACTGTGTTGTTTGTAGTGAACGACGTCGCAACTGTATGCTACTTAGGATAGTATAAAAGCGTGATTGGTAAGTGCTCCGAGAATACTATGTAGAAATTGCTGAGAGCTGATTACTGCAGTGCCAAACAGCTTATAATAGGAGAGCTTTTGCGCGTACGCATATATACTACCATGCCTTATAGTGCATACTCTTTGTATTTATATAGACACTTGTTTGAATACATTTACCCAAGTAAGCGCATGTTGGACGTAACGTAGCGACCGCCGCGGCTACATAGCACAATCGTGACGCGGAGTAGGAGTCAAGCTGCAGGTCTAGTATATTGTGCATGGGTTATGTAATGTGTATTAACCGGACGTTTGAATAATGAGTCACTATTGTATATATATATATATATATATATATATATATATATCCTACAAATATGGCAAAATCGTACGCGATTGCAGGAAACTCAGCCATGAAAGCGCAACGCAGCAAAGAATTTTACTACGCTCCAACCCACAACAACTTCGGTATCCGTTTGAGTTGTGATTCATGTCAAAAACAACTTACTATATTTATAGACGATGATAATAGACGCTTACGTTGGCGTTCCTAAGACCGACACGCACTGGATCACGTAGCTTCTGAACAACTTAAACAAAGAGGTAAATGTTGCTGATTTCAGGTGAGATGCGATGATAGACAGGTCACTTAGGCCAGTCGCAGCACAAGTCTATGGCTAGGTTAGTACAGTGATGTTGTATAGGTGTGTAAGTGTCTCTCACTTTGCGCGCTATTGTACTTCTCGAATTGAATGGTTTTTGCAATTCCGTTTAATAAAATAATGCTTCAACTTTGCTCAAGCAATCAGCGTACTGTTGGCAATATTAGTCGCATTGGTCTAGCCTTTACTACCAAGTGTATAATGACGAGGCCGGCCACAGCTGGCACACTGCACGTATAGAGCTTGTCTATTGTTGTAGAAATGTCACATACGGTGATGATATGCTATATTGTTTAGCAAGGTATAACGAAAAAACATCGCCAGCAGCTTGACACTCACTCGATAGACGTCCTGTTAAAGCATGCAATCGGTACGTAAGTGTTTATGTGTAGTGTTACTTGTCAGAACATGAAAAAGTACTAAATACCGTTTTGTACACATCACAGCAAAGACAGTACTTTGTTTTACGGTTGTGTATATATTTTCGGATCAAACGCTATTATTGAAGAAAATACGGCTGGCGCACAATTTGATATACTCGAAATTTTATGTAGCCTTTGTCTGCGGATTTAACAATTAAGTGTACGAATGTTATCGCCATTAGAGTAATTATTTATGTGACCATATATTTTAAGTATAGACTTTTCATCAGATGAGTCGGATTGGGTGTCGTACAAACCTAGAAATAGAATATACTTTTGGCCAAGTCTTTCCGACCACTCTGCGTAATCTGATGGCTCAATCTATTATATGTATTCGACGTTGTTTACATGTATTGCTAATATCGTTCATCTCATCAAGGTCATATCGACAGTATGCATAAATTCAATGTCAAAAGTTAGGCCGGCAAAAAAGCGATTTGGAGGCTAGCCAAGTATGACGACAACCACGTCTTTACAAAAAATGCTTTTGCACTCAGAAATGGTTCACACCATTTTTATGGCGAACAAATGGCACCGAACGTGAACGCATGCAGATCGAGTTGTGAGCATGCGACGACAGCTCGTTCGTCGATAGAACCCGACGTGGCTTAATCACCAGTGCAATGCAAGACAGCGTTGCCCTGATGAGCTGATAGCATCGACATTGACAACTATCAACTTACGATACTGCAATCTTATTGTTATACTATAAACCTCAACATCAACCTGGTCACGGACAAACCCTACATGCGATCACATTCTCAAAAGTCATTGTTATGAATCACTTTCGCACATGAATGAATCATTAAGAAGAATGATATTGTAAAGATCAAAATAGAGTCCATTGAATGTAAATTTTGCATACACTCAACTATGTGAATAATTTTTTTTATATTTTATTGGATAACAAATTCGAATAAAGAGCTCAATATTTGCACTCGAACGAGCAAAAACACACACTTTTTGGAAAAGTTCGCCCTCTCACGAGGGTCCACGCGTGTCTTGTGCAATTAATTTTGTCAATCTCGAACTTTAAAATGTCCGTCATTGCTAAATTAGAAGTCGCACTGTTCAAAATAAAATAACAGAATTACGCAACAAAATCGTGCGAAAACATGCACCACTGCGCAATACACACGCAAACATTTTCTGCAGCTTTTCACATGCATAGAAAACACAGAAAGCAAACGCCACACCGTACAGCATCAAGTTGGCGAGGTATTCTATGTAGCTGCGTCGTTGATCGTCGCGAGTACCAACCACGGTTCATTTGGCGTCGGATATCAAAAATTAAGTATAATGGCTCAAGTGGTGCTACATTCAGTGAATGCATACATGTTTGCATGTATTGCTGTGACCTAGTTCAGGTGTGCTGTACGTCTGCCCACAATTCCTGACTGTGGATCGAAACAAAAATGCTTAAGTATACATTTGCTATAACCTTGTCACGTTTTCTGTCGTATTCCGCAACCGCTTGCTGCTAAAACGCACCAATGCGGTGCATCTGCGCGCTCCACATTGCCGCGTCAACGAGAAGGTGAAGGAGAGTTACAGCGTATTACTTACGGCGTGGAACTAAAGCAACGACGATCGTCGACCACGACTCCGTGAAATGACACACGTATTACAGAAGCGGATAGTATCGAACGTGATTGTGGTAAACTGGCTGCAACGACAAGGAAGATGACTGGGGGCGTAACGCGCATGACAACACGTCGCACACAACAGTCAGTAGCTGTAACATGTAGCAACATGAGCAAACGCAGCAGTAGTAGAAACAACACATACAATGCGAACATGAGTATTCACAGCGCTGTTGTATTGTTGTGGAGTCTCGATGCCACTGCTGCTGTTTTTCTGCTGTTGCTTATGTGGTGCACACACGAATGTTGAGTACCACAATAACTATAATAGCTGTGAATTAATTGCGAAAACTTATTTAATTGGCGTATTTCCTCTGTTATCATAAGGTATAGTGTATCAGAACATAGAGAATATGGTACAACTTTACCACTGGTCGTGCGTCCCTGCAAACATTATAATTGTACTGTCTTATTTAGGCTGTACCTTTCAAAATCATGCACTATGACTCAATATACGTGCATCGTTTACGCTACCTTATATTAATTGACATCAGCTAATATATGTTTTTGAATCGTTGTTATCAAATCTCTTGCGTTATATTACACTGTATCCAATATTGTTTCGTAAACGTTTATCATAAATTTAACATATCAAATATCACCTCCTCAATCCTTGCAGCGCAGATCAAAACTGCATGTACTGTAAAATAAATAGGTCAGATTATGTTACAGTTTCTCATTTGATGCTTATTTATACCCTGTGGTACACAATGATCTTATTGCAACGATTCGAACGTTGTATGCGGTGCAGTCAAGTAGTTCGGATAAACTTCCATTTAGCGATGCAGCTCGTATAATTGAATGTGCCTTATCTTGTGCAAGATCGCTATCCCTGAAATAGTGCTACAACAGCAGTGATATTCTCTAATATACACAGCTTAATTTCACAAATATGACTAGTTTGTAAGCCACATGTAGTCAGTCCAGTAGTTGTATTTGTATTAACACGAAACACGGGCTACACCAGTAAGTAGATACAGTTTGGTGTGCTTCTATAGTTTACATGTAGTTGTGAAAGTTTTGGCCGTGTTTGCTTTCGCCGTTGTAACTTCTGCAAGCTATTAGAGAAGCACAACTAGATATCTGACATTGGCATACATGTAGGTCATTTACTTTCTTTATTTCGTGTAGCATCCGCCTGCTATTGATGGTTGTCACTGGAGGTATCTCAGTACGCCTTACACACTTTTAACACTTCCGCCTTCTATCGATAATAAATATACAAATACACAAATACTATAAAATAAACAACCTGTCATGTTTTACACTACGTAGATATCGAATTTGTGACCAGAAACGTACACCAAAACACAGCACAAATGTAGAATATGCATCAGTATCATTAAGACTTAGATGTGGTCGCGTGCTATTTTAATGATATGTAATCTTGCTTTGTATGAAAAACAAAGTATTATGTTACAAAATAACACGTAATACCAGTTTAAATTGATGCATACGATCATTTATCATGATATTATCATACGGTAGTTGGAGGTGCATTTGTATCATATCAATATGCTTATTGCTTACCACGAAGTGAGTTAACAGCACGAACGAAGTGACCAATATGTATTATGCAATATTGGTTTGTACTCATCACACCTTCGTTTTGGCAATTGCTATGAATTTTTTGTCGCTATTTCCTGAACACGCAACGCATAGCTTGCGACTGCCACGGTTCGGCAAAAAAGGATGCAAATACAGTAGTCCAGTACGACGCTCGAAATGACGAACACGCACAAGCAATCGTTTTGCTGCTACAAAATATATACTGTATATAATCAAACACGACCAAATACATTTTTGCGTCTACAGTTATACGTAGTGCCGACGAGCGATAAAGCGTCCGTTATCATTAAATGATACACCGAGTACTGATATAACTATACATGCAAATAACCCAGCACTACTTCGTACCGGTATTAATAAATGCAAACTGTTGTGAATTAGCTGTCGTGATTTTGACAAAGCATGAAACGTCAAAAATGAAAATGCGTCAAATAAATTGAGAAGCAGTTCGGAAATGACACGTAAAACGTTATCTCTTCTATTTATCGTATGCTTGGCACGTTGCATTTGAACTCTGTATACTCGACCTGTGATTGGCGCCCGCAAAACAGTTTCGAACGGGCCGGAAAAATACATGCGATACATCTAATCTTTCACGCACCTCATTTAGTTCAGCTGCTATGCATCTAAATTTATCACATGGTCCCGACATGTTTTGTAACATGGGACTGAAAACCTTATGTCAAAATACATGAGCAGTAGGAGCATCGAAATATAAATGCGTCACATAAAATAGGGAACAGTAGCATTCTTGGCAGTTGTTGTTGATGACAGCGGCGTTACATGTATCTACACCCATGTATGCGTGCTGTACGATACGAGCAAAAATCGTATTGGGACACACAAATAATTTTTTCTGGGGGTAACGGTACTTTATATACGCTGCATGTAATTACTTGGAGTCATGTGGTTAGCAATAAATGGGTAAGAGTTAACCAAAATTAGGAGACATAACAATCAACGGGGAATGTACAGTATCATACTCAGTGTTTGCAACTTCGGTTGCTAACGATTAGTATCAACATTTTGCCAGCGACATTTTCTCGTGTTTAGACAAGCAAAACTACGTCCTGATTTTAGTAGCTCTGTAAATCCAATATACGTGTGTCCTCGTTATGATTTGCCGTAGTGATTTCACCAAGCACGAAACGACACAAATTGAAAATGCGCCACATAAACGGAGGAACAACGGCAGTTGCTACTTGTAGTTGACAAGTGTGCAACCCGAGGCGTCGCTTGTCTTCACACTCATGCATGTGGGATGGGCGGTCGATTCTCACACGTGCACTATCGCGAGCAGGATGCTGCCGTACTGCCGCACTTTGTGCTGCTCACACAAGTCTGGTGCGTTGGTTTGCGACCATGGCTGTTGCCAACCCCGCGTACTTCGCTACATTACATATAACTGTCGTGGTTACTCTTGCCATGACGCACTGTTCGGTGGATTGCTTTCATTTTCGTGCGCTCACTTGTACCTTACAGGGGCTTGGACGAGATCGCGCTCCTGTCGACAAAGCTCCGACGCATCTCGTTCAACTTTTGTCTCTCGCTCGAGCAGTTCAGTGAGTTGCTCGCATTGCGTGGGAACCCGCTCTTCGCGCGCTTGCTCGAGCGGTGGTTCACTGCGTTCCAGAATACGCGCCAGAGCACGGTCGTGAATGGCCTCGAGCTGCTCACCGCCCTTGCGCTCGCAAGCGTCGATGGGCAGCTCAGCGACAAAGTCGGCGCCGTGTTCGACATCTTTGACTTTGACGCATCGCACGCAATCACGCTCGACGAGCTCTGTATTCTGCTCAAGTCGACGATCCGCGGCTTGTCGAAGCTCACGAAAGGCCTCGGTCCACGGTTCGTCGCACTCAGTCCGATGGCCGAGATCACGCTGTTGGCGCGCCAGTGCTTTCGCTACTGCGACGTCGACGACGAGTCCGACCTCCCACGCGAGCGCTTCATTCAGTGGGTCAAGCACACGCCAAAGATCGTAAACCTCGTCCGGTGCTTCGTCCAGCGCGAGTTTTTGACGCCAGACGAAGCAGTGGTTGCGATCCAGCGCTGTTTCCGAGGCTTCTGTGGCCGGCGCGTCGCGTCCACACAGCGCTGTGCGCAGCAACTCGAGCTCGAGCACGAAGCGACGCAAGCGGTGCGTAAGCGCTCAAGTCCCTAACCCATTCGCACACGCTACTCACTGTTTACGTCTACACATCCCACCAACAGGCACAAAAGATCCAGGACGCTGTCGTGACGCGCAAGAAGCAGCGCGCGTCGCTGCGGAACGCGACGATCGAGCGGTTTGCGCACCACGGCGCGCTGTACACGTGCGGTGCAAACGCCCGCGGACAGCTCGCCCATCCACAGCTGGAGCTTTCCAAGCATCTCGTGGCACCACTGCTGGCGTCGTTCTTCAAACACAACGAACTGCGTGTCGTGAGCATTGCGCTGAGCGCAGCGCACGCTGCAGCAGTGACGTCGAACGGCCACGTCTACACGTGGGGCTCCGGCGTCCCAAGCGCGTTTGGGTACCTGTCAAAGCAACGCGCGCACGTGAGTACGAACAGCAGCAGCTGTGCAACCCATATGAGCTACGCGCGGAGGCTCCCGACGCGCGTTGATGACCTCGATGACGTTGACATCATCGACGTTGCGCTTGGGAACCACCACTCGGTCGCGCTGAGTGCGCGCGGGACTGTATATACGTGGGGCGGTGGTGGCTTTGGGCAGCTTGGACATGGCGCTTTGCCCAGTAATAACGACCAGGACGACGACGATTGTAGCACGACAAGCAACGCAACGCGCGATATCTTTACGCATCCGTTTGACGAACACACGGGACGCGCGTACCCGAGCATCGAACTGCCACTGCAGCTCGACAGTAGCGTGTTTGAAGAGATGCGCGTCGTCGAGATCGCGTGTGGGTACTACTTTACCATCGCGCGGTGTGACGACGGCAGCGTCTTTACGTGGGGCGATGGCTCGGACGGACAGTTGGGGCTCGGGTATGCTGACACCTTGAGCGTCGGGTACTTGGACGAACACATCCACGGCAGTAGCTTTGTCTACATGCCAACGCCGACGCGCGTCGACGCATTGCGCGATCCGATCGCGAGTGTCGCCGTGGGTGGGAACCACGTATTTGCCGTCGCAGCGGACCACAAGAGCGTCTGGGAGTGGGGTGCGTGGCTCCGTCGTGGCAGCAGCGATGCGCAGGACGCGACGTTTGCGCCGCAGCGCCACGTAGAATTGAGTGGCTTGTATGTCGATCGCATTGCATCGGGCAAAGAGCACGCGGTCGCATTGACCGGTCGCGTCGCGTTCACGCTTCGCGTCGAAGGACCACAGCAACAGCAGCAGCAACGGCAACTTCGTCAGGACGACGCTGACGATAAAGACGACAGTGTCCGGGTATTTGGACTGTGTGCGCGCTTTGGCGCGACGCCCGCGAGTCTTGCACGCTCGCTGTCGAGTGGCGTCGTCGTGGCTGCACCGTCGGTCGACAGCAGCAGCACCAGCACAACGGGCTCGGCCGCGCTTGCGTCGCTCGTACACGACTGTTCAGACGCGCACATTCACGCTCGCTTAGCGCACTGTATGGGCAACGTCGTCGTGCTCGATCGTGGGACGTCGACTGGCCACTGGCTCTCGTTCCTTGCGTCGTCGTCGCATGCAACGCTCATCGAGATCCCGTGCGTCCCTGCAGCGTTCGGTCTCGATCTCGAAACCGACGCCGCACCTTGTGGCGTCCACGCGACGCTGTTCTACTCGCCACAGAAGCTTCGGACGCTGCGACTGTACGTCCGTCCAGACGAGATCGTCGGGAAGCTCGTCGTGCTTGCATTCGACCAGAGCGACATCGATTTGAGCCGCAGTGGCGGTTCCAGCACGAACGCACAGCTGCAGCAACCGCCGGCGCCGCTTGAACTAAGTGAGATGATCAGTGCGATCATGCGCGCGCTCGTTGCAAAAGTTCAGGATGCACAGAATGCCGGCGCTGCGGCGGTCGTCGTCGTGTTTGATTTTTTAGAGGCTGATGCGTTTGCGCTCGAAGTGCATGACGACGACGACGACGGATTTGAATATACGATCCCCGTCGTGATGGTCCGCAAGCGCGGCCACGGCGACTTGTTACTGGATGCGATTGCACGCACCAGCGGTCGCTCAGCTGCCGCAACAGCGTCCGCGATCCTGTCGTTCAAGCACGACGTCCTTGGCAAGCAGGTGACGTCATGTGCATTCGCTTATTGGCCGAGGCTTCTTTACCAAAGCTGCTGCTCATATAACCGATTGGATCGCTTTGTATTGGTTACTGTCGCTGTGGCGTCTACGTGTGTGTAGATCCTCACGGCACAGAAGCTTGGAGCGAAAGCTGTTGTCGTTGCACAGAGTCGAATCGAGCAGACGCCTATTCGCGTGCGGTGATGTTGCCGTTTGGTTCACAAACGCGTTCGCTTGCCACTAGCTAATCTATCGTATGTGGATGCGTCGTAGCTACGGAGCGACGTGTTTGCGAGCGGTGACGAGAAGCCGCTGGATGCAGCATCAGCGACAGCAGCGACGACAGCAGGGATCAAAATCCCAGTCGTGATGATTCCATTTGAAGTGCGTGTGGGACGCTCTATGCCTCTCGCTATTGGTGCAGCTGCAGCGATCGCGCTTCGTCTTACACAGCCGATGAATTGCTGCCTAACTACTGATTGTTTCCTACGTACGTAGGGAGGCGAGGCGATCAAAGCAAAGCTCGTTGGCGTCGATCCGGAAGACACGCTCGGGACTGTAAGCCTCGCAGGCTTTGGGCACCTCTATGCGTGGGGCTACGGCCAGAACGGACGCCTTGGTTTGGTGCGTCGAGTGTTGTCGTGTGTGTACGAGCTGACGGTCCAAGCATTCAGTGCGTTTGTTTGCATGTGACGACAACTCACTGGACAACGCTCGGATGGGCCACACACTTTGTCAGGGCGACACGGAGAATGACGAGATCTTTGAGACTGGCTTTGACGGCGCGCGGCAGACGAGCTACCAGTTTGTGAGTGCACCAGAGCCCGTGCTAACGCTATTTGACGCGCAGGTCACGCACATTGCGTGTGGCGAAGAGCACTCGGCAGCCGTCACGAGTGCGTGTGCGAATGTTGATTTGTGAGGCGATTGCAAGGCAGACCACGTCATTCGGATTGTTTTTCGATCTATCTGATTGCTGTTCTGATTTTCGCATTCGCTTCGCATCCGATGCAGACGATGGCAAGCTGTATTGCTGGGGCAGTGGTCGCGACGGGAAGCTCGGCACGGGTGCAACGGACGATGAGTACGCGCCTGTCGAAGTCGCGTCGCTTGCGTCCGTGCGTGCAGCAAAGGCAGCGTGCGGCCCTCGCCAGACGGTGCGTTCCGAGCGGCTTCTGTGCGGCATCATATGAAGTATTTCAACTATGTGTGAAAAACTGACAAATGCATTGGATTTGCAGTTTGTGGTGACGCACAATCCGTCGTTGAAAGCAACTACCAGCAGCAAGTGAAAACACAAGCAAAACAACTTGCTTGCCACATCCGTGTCTTGCAATTGTGCGTTGCGCATCGTGCTGCAAGAGTTGATCGGTCGTGATTGTTTTGCGATTCGTGCATCTAACGCTCAGTGAAAAGCGACGAGTTGCATGGCATGCGCAAGTTGTCGTGATTATTTGTGTGGGTTATTTCGCTTGCTATCATATTTCGATAGTGATATAAGCATGCTTTCGAGTGCAAAACATAGTCTGTTTCGAAAGAAATAGTGATAAAATCAAGATTCTTGCTTGTGAGCTTTTGACTCCAACGAAATGGACCACAACTGCTGCCATCATTTTGCAAAACGAAAGACACCGACGCGAGAGGAGCTCGTCCGTCACCACACGTCACACACACGCACAACCACTGCAAGCGACCATGCCTCCGCGAGGGAAGAAGAAAGGGCGCCGTGGCGGCGACTCGTCGGATGACGACGTGAAAGTAGCGCCACCTGCTGCGCCGGTCAAAGCCGACGACGCAAAGCAGGACAAGAAAGCAAAGCGCAAGGAGAAGCTCAAAGCGAAAAAGTCGCTCCCGGACGACGACGACGACAAACAAGCGGCTGCTGCAGTCATCAGCGACAACGACAACGACGACGACGAAGCCAACGACCCGTACGCACAGGTCGCTGCGAGCGTGAGCAAGAAGAAGAACAAGAAGAAAGACAAGAAAGCAGCCGCGAACCGCTTTGCGCTCGCAAGCGATAACGACGACGACGACGACGAGGAAGCAGCCGACAGCGACAATGACGTCAACGACCCGTACGCACAGGTTGCTGCGAGCGTGAGCTCGAAGAAGAGCAAGAAGAAAGACAAGAAGAAGAAAAGCGTCGCGTTCGTTGCTGCTGCGGCGTCCGAGTCGGACGACGACAAGGACGCCAATAGCGACGCCAATAGCGACGCAGAAGACGCTGAACGTGCTGTTGCTGCACCACTTGCGATCGATTTACCTCCAAAGAAGTCGAAGAAGAAGAAAATGATCGCAACAAATTTGTTTTTCGATGCGGAACTCGATGCAGAAACAGCAGAAAATGACGCAAAACAGAAAGCGAAATTGAAAAAGAAACGATCGAAATTGCCGTTCGAATTGCGTTCGGAGGCAGAAGTGGAGGCGGAGAGAGCCAGTGATGGCGACAATGACGCCAGTTCGTTGACGAAATCTTCGAAATCAAAAGATCCAACGAAACGATTGAGCAACAAAGAACGCAAGAAACTGAAAGAAGAACAAGAACGAATCGAGCGCGATACTGAATACCAACGCGCAGCAAATCCGCTCGATGGATCGCAATTCAGTGTGTCGCAACAGGCGTTTACAGAAGACGTGAATTGGGAAAATGCGACCGACATCCACATCGACAACTTTACGATCAATGCGCATAACAAGCTCCTGTTTGAGAACGCATCGCTCCACATCAACGCTGGTGGCAAGTACGGATTAGTTGGTCCGAACGGCCAAGGCAAGACGACGATCCTCAAGATGATTGCGCTCGGGGAGCTCAAAATTCCACCGAAGATCGACTGTCTGTATGTTGAACAGGAAGTCCAGGCCGATGCAACGCGCGCAGTCGACGCAGTGTTGAAAGCCGACGGCGAGCGCTGGGCACTGCTCGAAGAGGAGAAGGCACTGCTGCAAGAATTGGAGACTGCAGTCGGCGACACGTCGGTATTGGACGATCGCTTGAACGACGTGTACGAGTTGCTCTCAACAATGAATGCATCGGCCGCAGAAGCGCGTGCGCGGCGGATCCTCCACGGTCTCGGGTTCGATCCTGACATGCAGGAGAAAGCGACGCAGGACTTTTCCGGTGGCTGGCGCATGCGCATTTCATTAGCAAAAGCGCTGTATGTTGAACCGACGCTGTTGATGTTGGACGAACCGACGAACCATCTGGACTTGAATGCTGTGATCTGGTTGGACGATTATCTCCAAAAGTGGAAAAAGACGTTGTTGGTCGTGTCGCACGATGCCGACTTTCTCAACAGCGTCTGTACGGAAGTGTTGCACTTGGAACAGCGAAAGCTCGTGCATTACAAAGGCAACTACGATATGTTTCGCGAATTAGAAAAGACGAAACGCAAGCAGATGGAAAAAGCGTGGGAGAAACAACAGAAACAACTGCGGAATTTGAAAGCGAGTGGTAAATCGAGCAAAAAAGCGACCGAGATCGTGAAAAAGAAGCGCGAACCCGGTGCGCGTGCAACGAAAGCGACGAAAGGCTTGTCGGCCGAAGCAGCAGCTGAAGCGACGCAGCCGCTTGCGTTGTTGGAGCGACCGAAGGAGTATATTGTGAAATTTAGCTTCCCCGAGACGACGCAAGTGCCACCGCCGATCTTGGAAGTCCGAGACGCGAGCTTCCGGTACAACGACCAGACGCCGTATCTGTTTCGTCACTCGGACTTTGGGATCGATACGAGTTCGCGCGTGTGTATCGTCGGTCCAAACGGCGTCGGGAAGTCGACGTTGTTGAAAATGATCACGGGCGAAGTCCGCGTCGTTGAAGGTGAAGTCCGACGGAACCCCCGTGTCCGCATCGGTGTCTACAATCAACACTTTGTCGATAAATTACCGATGGGCGAGACGCCCGTCGAGTACCTCCGACGGCTCTTCCAGGACCAAACGTACCAGGATGCACGGAATCTGTTGGGGAAAGTTGGCTTAGAGGGCCACGCGCATGAGATCAAGAATCGACAGTTGTCCGGTGGACAGAAAGCGCGCGTTGTGATTGCAGAACTGATTCTGATGAAACCGCATATTTTGATTTTGGACGAACCGACGAACAATCTGGACATTGAGTCGATCGATGCACTGTGCGATGCAATTCGCGACTACGACGGTGGCGTCGTGATCGTGACGCACGACGCGCGGTTGATCGAGACGACCGAGTGCGTGTTGTGGGTCTGCGGTGACCAGGACGTCGTCGTGTTTGACGGCGGCTTTCCTGCGTACCGCCAGTCGATTTTGGACGATCTGGCGAAGCGCGCTGCGGAAGAGGAGGAGCGCTTGCGTGAGAACGCAGCGAAGAAAGCGGAAGCACGTGCCGCGAAAATAGCTGGGAGGACGCAGTAGAGGACGCAGTAGAGAAAGAGAGCGAGAGAGAAAGAGAGAGAGCGAGATGGATGATGTGGACGACGTAGGACAAAGGAGAAGACAGTAGAGAGGGTGGTGCATGTAATTGTTGCTGGTGTGGATAGAAGAATGCAACGTTACGTCGATTCGTTCTTGTAGTTGTGCTCGTGTCGATGCAACGACGAATGGCGTCACTGTTCGTTGTGGTTGTTGTTCCATGCGCCAAGGTGTGATGGGTGCAGTACGAGTGCGGCAGCGCAACAAGCTATGGCTATGTGCATTGACGATCGAGTGCATCGAGTGCATGGTGCTGCTTGCACTGGTGATGACGGGCGTGATGCACGTCAAGCAATACGGTGTTGCGTACTTGTTCGTGACTGATACGCAGCGGATGCACTTACAAAGTAAGTCACATACAATAAATGCATGTCAGCTCTCAACACGCATGCTCAACGTGTCGTCGCGAGTCCATGAAAAAGCGTCGGCGCTCGCTCTACATGGTGCAGGCACATGCTTTTCATGCTGGTGTCCGCATCGCGGTTTGCTTTTCAAGAAAATTTAATCTAAATTGTGCATTAAGTTTAGAAAACCACGAAAGCTGGCAAATTGTATGCGGCATACATTTTTGCTGTTGTCAATGCACCACAAACAAACCAATGGCCAAAACAAATCGGTTGGTTCTGCCGACAGGAAGCGCGCGATCGACATCGAGGCGCTCGCAACTTTGCCACATTCTCGCAGCAAAAGAAACAACAGAAGAAAACTATGGCTGACAAGGTTCCCGTGACTGTGCGTACGCGCAAGTTCCTCCGCAACCCGCTCTTGGCGCGTCGCCAAATGGTACGTACTTGTCGTAGGTCGCGAGGCATCACAGCATGCGTTCGCGCACGCGCACATGCCAGTCGTGCGCGCCACGGCAGCAGTTGCGGCTGCGGCGTCAATGCGAGCGCTTGGGCAATCGCATTAGCGCTGTCGATTTCGCTGGCGCAGTAGCAGCAGCACGCACTGCACTTGACAGCAGCAACGTACTGACAATAGCGCGTATGTCTGCTTTGTCTTGGATCGGTAGCTGGTGGAGGTGATCCACCCGGGTCGCCCCAACGTGCCCAAGGCGGAGCTCCAGGAGAAGATCTCCAAGGTATGTTGCACGTGTCGAATGCGTCTGCTCATTCACGACGGTGTGGCGTGAGTCACGAGTGCGAGCAGCGGCAGCAGCAGCGTTCAGTTGGTCTGTCCGTCGGTCCGTCAAATCGAGTCGGCAGCATCGCAGCAGCAACAACAACAACAGCAGCAATCGCGCCTCTCGGTCTTCCGTTGCGCCTCTTTGGCAACAGCAATAGCAACAGCAGCGTTGCTGTGCATGCGTACACACGTAGTCGTAACGATCAGCACATCGCTCGGCGTTCTGCGCATGAAACAAACAGCACGAACAGCAACGACACGAGCGCTGGACGTGCGTTTGGGATTGCTCAGCGCGCTTGGCAGGCGCTTCCGTAAGCGACACGTGACCGATTCGAGTGCCGACGACGACCGCTGCAACAGCTATCCCATACAGATACAGCGCACAACCGCAGCATCTTCATCGCCAGCAGCAGCAGCAGCGCTCCAATCGCACGTGCGCTGCGCTCCACTGCTCTACTGCTTCACCGACCGACGATTTGACGAGCTGAATGCTCCAACTGGCTCTTTCACGCGCTCGCTCGGTCGCTCCGATTCGTCTCAAGCCATTGCGCTCGATCGATTTCTAATCCACTCTTGCTATCATCTCTCCTAGATGTACAAGGTCAAGGACGCGAACACGGTCTTCTTGTACGGCTTCCGCACGGCATTCGGTGGTGGCAAGTCGTCTGGCTTTGCGCTCGTGTACGACTCGGTGAACGACGCGAAGCGGTTTGAACCCAAGTACCGCCTCGTGCGCCAGGGTCTTGCTGAGAAGGTTGAGAAGTCGCGCAAGCAGATCAAGGAGAGCAAGAACCGCGCGAAGAAGAACCGCGGTGTCGGCCGTCGCATTGCGCGCCACAAGGCCGCAAAGGCCAACAAGTAGGGCGGTGCTTTGTAGAAGCCAGCCATACAACCCTTCTGCTGTTGTGAGCAACCGAATAATAAAACAAGACGATTTGAGAGCGCGGTTGCCGCATTGTCGGTATCGTCGCTCTCTCTCTCTCTCTCTCTCTTGGTTTCATGCTGATGTGTCGTGTTGTTTTGTCAGCATAAGGCTCTATGGAATGGCTGTGTGGATCTATGTTCTGATAGTTCGTAAGCGACAGCGGAGAGCGTGTGTGCGTCTCACGATCGATCCAGCCGACAGAGTTCAGACGAGTAGTAGTAGAAGAGACAGAGAGAGAGAGAGAGAGAGTTGGCGGAAGCATCACAGTGTTGGGATTTTCGATTCGTTGGACTATCAACTAATGGCGCAGCAGCCGCGACCAGCGCCTCCGATTGGACTCGGCCCTGCCTGTTTGCTATAGTGCGTCCGACTCGAGTAGTTGACTTCCGTGAGCGCGCCGCCGGTCTCGTCCGCAAACGTCAGTCGCCGACCCGTTGGCTTGACTGCAGCTGCGAGTGGTAGAGACGCCGACGCTGAGGATGCAAGTGCACTGCTCTTGCGCTGGAGGGTGTTGGTGTCGCTTGATGTCGTCCCACGTATCACGCTGCTCGTGCTGCTGCTGTCGCCGCGACTGAGAGACCGCTGCTGCGGAGGTTGTACTTGTACGACCTGTGGGCCACTGGTCGTGGCGCTGCTGTCGCGCTCGATCAGCGACAGCGACCGGACTTCGGATGCTGCTGCCGGTGGCGCATCGATCACCACTACTTTGTCTCGATCCGTGCTGCCGCCTCTATGACTATTCTTGCCGCTAGTATTGCTGCTGTCGTTGTTGTCTCTACTGCTGTGATAGTTGTTGGTGTCATTGTCGCTGTTGTCCACGCGCTGCGATGCACCAGCGACGACACCGTTCGCATTCGAGACGTCGTCGTCGTTGTCGTTGTCTATTACGCCGACGTGTTGATCGTTCGTCGGCGTGTCCATCGGATGGACAGACTGACGGCTGAGTCCCTTGACCATCAAGAGCGCGGACTCGGGAGGACTTGGTGGTGCCGTCAATACTGTCCACTCCGAGCGCGCTGCCGCAGCGCTATCGACCCAAGTCGACTCGTTTGCTTAGTTGGACGTGCAAGAGCTCGCGCGTCGTCGATATCGCTTCGAGAATGGGTCGACAGTACAGCAATGGCGTCGTCGCTCGTGCCTCGATCGATCAATTGGTTGCTGCTTTCAGTCAAAGTCGAGCGCGTGAGAGACGCGCTGGTTGGCGTGAAGGATGCTGCCACTAAAGATTGATGTTTGTTCTACGCTAAAGTCGCTGGCGCACAATGACGCATGGAGACGCGTGCTGCGTCGTATGCTGCTTGCTGACGACGGTCACTCGCTCTCGTGCGGCACGTACTTTGCCGTTTTTAAATGCTCGAACGACGGTTAACTTGTTGTTTGTCTCGGCGCCTGACCTCATCTAAGCAGGCGCGTAGCTGCTGTTTTTAGCTCCGAGAATCCAAGTACGTAGACGGATGTTCGTAGATGGCCGCTATCTTCGCGAAAGTTACCGCTTGTCTCGCTATACACGTAGCATTCGTAGTAGATGCGAACCAGACTTGGTACTCTGGACACATCCGACGACGAGGTGACATTGTAGTCTCCTGACCTTTGACACTTGCACAAGAAACAAACAACAATCTACACAGCGCTACGCAGTACTCTTTTTTCCATCCATTATACTCGACATCCCTCCATTCATTCAAACACCAAACAAATCGTCCCCCCTCCTACTCCACCCGCCTTGTCCTACATCCCTGCATCCCTACACCCCTACAACCTCCTGCTATCCCCTACAGCGACTCGTTCTCGTTCTTACTGACGACCTGTGGCGACGACGCAAAGTCGCCTGCGGATGGCACGCGTCGCGTGAGCTCGACATCAAACGCGCGTGCGTTGGGCGAATCGAGCTCATGGCTCGGCACTTGGTCCATCTGCGCGTACACGCCAGCATTCGGCCGTGGCCGCCAGACGATCGTCACGACGACGAGGATCACAAACATCAAGAGCCGGTACGCAGCCCAAATCAGCCACAACCACTGCCACTCGAGCGTCAGCGTCCCCGAGTATCTGCGTAACATACAAATCGACGCATATTAGGAAACAATGAGATAAAGGACCACAGAGAGAGCCACAGAGAGAGCCAGAGAGAAAGAGCCAGTATAACGTACACTGCGCCTTCAGTTGCCATGAGCAAGAACGACACGAGGACGTACGCGACGAGCACGCGGCTCAAACGCGTGTACATCTGGAGCTTGGCAGTCTGTTCCATATCAACGGTCGATTCAGTACCGCCCTTGTTCCATAACGATTGCATATTCTACACAAACAGCGCACCTGTCGAAATGCTGCGAGGTTCTTCCGTGTGAGCGCCAACGACGTGAAGATCCACCCGCCAAAGCACGCGTTCGTCATAAGCGCCAGCGCTTCCCACACTGCTGGCGGCGCTGCGTCGCCATTCGATTCGTTCACGAGTTGTGAGAGCTCCAACGAGCCAACGGCCAGCATATAACACACGCCCAAGCCACTGACGACAGCTATTTCGGGCCACGTGAGCGTCGGGCGGACGATCCCGTACCCCAAACACACGAGCGTCGTTGCAACGCGCGCTGCCATCCCTGCAACGACTTTCACGAGCGTCGAGACAAGGACCAACGTCGGAAACGGACAGCAAACCGATTGGCCGCTCACATTCAACATTCTGTACGTAAAGAGCCACGCAAACGCTTCCCCAGTCGCTAAGACCAACACAACGAGCAGCAAGTACTGGACGCGGATCGCACTCTGCCGATGCCGATTGATCAACAGCACAAAACTGATGTCGACGACGCCATACAGCAACGCAAGGACGCCACTGTATCGTGTGATATACAAATGAAGAGTCAATATATATATATATATATATACTATGTAGATACATATCCACAAATAGAACAATAGATATGGAATGCACTTCATAAATAACGCACTTGAATGGGAACAGCCCATACAATAGAGCCGGCAAGTACCCAAATGGGTTCTCAAACGCAATCGTGGCGTCGATTGCAAACAGCGGGTCGATCATTGGGTATGTACTGAACTCCGTCGTGCTGACAGGATAGCCAAACGATGCGCTCTTTTGTTTCCAGCACGGTACGACTATCACGACTTGGAGGCCGCTCACGCGCGGGTGGAACGTCGTCGCGATCGTGAGTGTATTCGGCGCCTCGTCTTCCTCAACAGCAGTCGGTGCGCCGTTCTCGGTGTCATCGATGCGATGGAACTCGCCGTAAAACACGCCGGTGCGGTTCACGACTGCGGGGTCTGAGTAGTTGTGTCCACACACGGCGTGCTCGTCGACTGCTGGTGCGGCATCGGCAGCATAGCTCACGACTACGACTGCAAAATCAAAGTAGTCGCGCAAGCGGTGGACGCTGATCGTGTCCGACACTTCGCCGTCGCGCAACGCACGGACCGTTGCGTTCACGGCAACGGTCGAGCGACCGCCGAGTCCGAATGGACCGTGGTAGTCGGCAAACATGTGCTCCGTGAAGCGACAGCCAGTTGTCTTGCCATGCACGTCGTGAATCGACGACAGTGCGAGGCTCTCGCGTCGGCTTGCAGCAAGTACGAGTAGTAGCAGTGTGCGCGGTAGGAGCCACCGTCGCATCGTTGTGGTAGCGGCAGCTGTCGTCGTTGTCGTCGCTCAATCGAGTTGCGGTCGAGACGCGCGAGCACCGAGATGATCAAAATGTGCTAGTGTGGCATTCGCTTCAACTGTAGGATCAATTCCTTCAATGCATACTCAACTCAAGACGATTGACGAATTGGATTCTTACCACGTAATTTAGTCGACAATGTCGAATTGTAAAGCGAGACAATGCACTCGGGTCAATTACAACTCGAACAGGACTCGAAGCAGCGGTACAACCCGCCCTCGACGACGACGACGACTTGCTGGACACACGCGTGCGTAGCAAGACACACGCGCATTCACCCTTCGGCGCTTGCATACGCATAAGCGCCAAGCAGCAGACAAGCACACGACGATGTTGCAGCGAGCGCTCGCTGTCGCGCTCTGCGCCATCGCTGCGTTTGCGACCCACACCGTCTCGGCGTCGATCTACCCGGTCACAAACCAAGCGTGGATCCCACCGTTCCAGCACGCCGAGAAGATGTTTGCTACCGACCGCGGTCCAATACTCGCACGCGCTGGCAACTCGTCCGTCACGGTACGTCCTGCATTTTATGTATCATGACCAAGAAAGGCATTGACCCATTTGTATATCGCCCACCCATGTGGGTCCTTCAATTGCTGCAATCGTCGTCCTCCATCAGTTTGATCTGCATGGCGTGAACATCACAGACGCCATGAACGGCTGGCGTCTCGTCGTGTTTCTGTACCACGTCGCGAACTACGAAGCGTTTGCGACCGTTGCGGACAAGATCGAGCTGCTGGCGTGTTCGAATGACCCAAACGTCCGCTTCGATGGCATGTCGAGTGTCCAGAAATTCGATTTTCCAGTCGTGAATGCGACAGTCGATGCGTACGTCAACTACGCAGTCGTGGAGAGCGGCTGGACGGACGCCCAGGTGTTTGTGTGCTCGACCGACGAAGATGCTGCGACCGAATTGTTGGCATTCAATGGGACCATGACGGTCGAAAACCCATTTGGGTTATTGCCGGCGCCACTGTATGGGCTATTGCCATTCAGCGGGTTGTTGGCACTCGGGTATGCGGTCCTGGACGTGTTCTTTGCAACGCTGCTCGTGCGCCATTGGCCGCAGCGCTTGGGGTTGCACTTTGGAATTCTGTTCATCTTGACGATCGGACTGGCAGCTGCTGCGACGTGGTGCTTTGCATTCTATGTGCTCAATACGACGGGACAACCAGTGTGTTGTCCGTACCCCACGACGTTCCTCATTGCTGTCATCCTCGATGTACGTACTTTGTGCTATGGGCTGCTGGATGGGTCATTGGATCATTGGGTCATTGGCATTTGACCCATTTCGAATGGCCCGCTTTTATTTATGACTTGCTGTGTACGAATGCCTCGATTTTGCATGAATACACCACTCACTCTGTATGAATGACCCATTTGGCATGAATAACCCACTCGTAGGCAGTTGTCCGGACGCTTGCTCGGATCATTTTGTTGGTTGCGTGTTTGGGATATGGCATCGTTCGCGACCAATTGCGTCGTTTGGAGGTCGCGGCGGTTGCGATTCTCGCAATTGCGTATTTTGTATCCGGCGTGGGCGACGAAGTGACGCGCGGGACGTCGAGCGGTGCTGAATTTCGTCAAAAACCGACGCTGTGGTCGTTTGCGCAGCTGATTTGCAATTTGGTGTTTATCTTGTGGATCCACGTGTCGCTCGAGCGCATTTTGAAGTTGCTGAACGACCAGAAACAGTTTGCAAAGCGTGCGATGTACAAGTCGCTCGCGTATGCGCTTGCGAGCTTCATTCTGTTCTTCACGGTCCTTACGATCGTCGCAGTCTGCAGGTACGTTGGTGTGTATGTGGGTTGTGGGCATACGGCGATGGGTTAGTGGGTCCAATTGGGAGGAACTAACACTGTCGCTATTTTGTATCGAACAGTCGCTTTGGGGTGTTTGAGTGGGACGTCGAGTGGGAGTGGATGCAGCTCGTTGCGTGGCCGGTGCTGAACTTTACGGTCTCGGCTGCAATGGGTTTCATCTGGCGGCCGACGAAGAACAGTTCACAATTTGCGTTCTCCATGCAGGTGGGTCATTGATTGGGGGATTGGGTTGTTGAGTGAGTGGGTTGTTTGGGTCAAACTGATCATTTGGGTTGTTTGATTTGGATGCAGCTGCCCATGACGGACGATGGCCACGGGCTGGAGATGACAGCAGCGTCGCACGATTCATCGGATGAGAACGACGCTGCGGAAGTTGAATCCGACGACGACGACGACGTTGAAAAGCAACGCGTGCGTCACCAGAAAGCGTCGATTGCTGCGATCGCAACCGCTCATGGCGACGATTCAGACGACGACGATGGCGTGTAGCTGCATAAGGAGACAGTTGTCAGTTGCTATGGATGGACAAACTACAGTTGACGACAGCAAGTGCGAATGGACACACCAAAACAAGAGACTTGTAGTTTGTCTGTTCATTGCTCCTTTATCCCTTGCGCTTCTATCGCATCCCATACGCCTACGCGTCTTTCTTGTGGTCGCCTGCGTAAAAACGATACGCGACGACCCCGACGACGACAAACAAGAGTCCCGGCAGCACAAACGACGTCTGGTCGTCTTTTCGTTCTCCTCCTGGTGCTAATACTTGAGCACGCGCATCTTTCTTGTTCGCAGCTGCGAGTGCGTTCGTACGATCGTTTGGGTTCTTGTTCACAACGAGCGGCGCATCGGAATCGAGGATCCGCGCACCAATGCCAGGCGCATCGTCGTCTATTTTAGCAGCTTTCGCGCTGTTCGTTTTCTTGGGTGGACAGGGTTTGATTACAGGTTCGAGCGCTGCGGGCGTCTTAACGTCGTCTTCGACACGCAGGCGCTTCGGTTGACACGCACGTGGGCGGGACTGATACAAAGTAACGTCAGTAGCGCGCACTGGCTCTTTTGCATAGACAGATAGGCGTGACGACGTACGTCGATCGGTCCAGTGTAGCCTTTACAGACTTCATCTTGGAGTTGCTGGTAGCCAATGCCATGGCGCGCGTCGCCAATCGGTGCGCCATTCACAAGCACCTGCGATATCAAGACGAGGGACGACACGAAATACGTATGTGAACGAGAGGACGCAAGAGAGGAGAGACGAGCACAAGAAACGAACGCCGACACGTACATATGGCACCCACAGCACGTCAACAGTCTCGCGTTGCGCAACGTGCTGTGAAGAGAGAGAGAGAGAGAGAGAGAGAGAGAGTGAGAATGAGAGTGTGTGTGAAAACAGAGCTAGCGTAGGAGCGAAAGAACCAGTGGGGTTTATCACCTTCTTCAGCAACGCATCGCTCTGTGTGTCGTAGCACAGACGCATTTGTTTGGTTTTGTCGCCTGGAAAACATTTCGCAACGACTGCGGACCACGTCATCCCTTTGTTGTCTTTACTCTCGAGGCACTAGCGAAGGAGGGGCGACATGGACAACCTCAATCAGTATCTTATAGTACGGGAGAGAAAGAAAGAAAGGGAGACACGTACTGCAAGGCCTTCGATCTGGTCGCTGACGTTTGGGAACAACTCGATTGCGCAACTCATCCATTTGTGCCCCATGCACTCGATCAGCCCCATGCTGCAGACAAACTGACCACTTTCATCGACGTAGGTACCCGCAGCTGGGACAGGGCTTTCGAGAAAGGAAGGAAGGAAGGAAGAGAGAGAGAGAGAGAGAGAGAGAGAGAGAATGAGAGACGTCACTACAGGTGATAGAATGGAATGAGGTAAACAAGAAACGTACTGAAAGTCGATTGTGTCGCGGAATCTGCAGGAATTGGATGAGAGAGAGAGTCAGAGAAAGTGTGTGTGTGAGAGAGAGAGAGAGAGAGAGTGTCAGAGGATGCAATAACAGTGATACATAAGAGCAAAAACAAACGCACTCGCTGTTGCGTAAGAGTTCAAGCAACGGTTTCCCAATGAACGCCATGCAGCCAGGACTACAGTAATACGTTATAACATCAAGAGAGAGAGAGAGAGCCAGTTTGTCAGTCTCATCAGCCAAAACATGTGATTGCATTGCAGTCAATCAGCCGAAAACGCACCAGAACGCGCGCCAGTAGACGTCCAGCCGAACGCGGTTGACTTTAGCAGCAGCTGACGTCTCTAACGTCCCAGCAACTGTTGCCGCTGTTGGCATCGCAGCATCGTTTACAACAGCGTCGTCCTTGAGTTCCACCTCCAGCTCTTCATCGTCTGCTGGCGGCTGCGTCGATGTGACTGCGACAGTCGCTGCTGCTGCTACTGCTGTTGCTGCTGTTATTGCTGGCGACGCGACGCTGCGTTGCGCACCAACGAGCTTTTGACACACGTCAGGATAAAACTGCGCTGGGCCGCTGTACGATGCACAGAGACTCGCTTGGAGTTCATTGATGCCGACGCCTTCGGTCTCGGACCCCAGGAGTTTGTCGTTCACGACCGTCTATGAAAGAGAGAGAGAGAGAGAGAGGAAGAGAGAGAGAGAGAGAGAGAGAGAGAGAGGAAGAGAGAGAGAGAGAGA